>JAPEUT010000018.1:0-169665 GCA_027946375.1 Neodidymelliopsis sp. IMI 364377
CTCCTCCTCTGCCGCCTCCCTCTCCACCGCCGCTACCACCGCTACCACCGCTGCCACTGCTCCCTCGACCGCGCTGCCCGCCACCCCCGCCGCTGCTGCTCGCTCCTCCAGCCGTCGCCTCACCTTCACCCGCTTCCCCCTCCTGCGCAAGGGCAGCCGCGAGCTCACCCGCGCATCCTCGAGCCACTTCCGAGCCAGCAGCATCTCGGCCGCCGCCCCGCCCTCGCGTGCCGACTCGCCCTTTCTCTCCACAGGCGCGCCCCGCTCCTCCAGGTCCTCGTTTGCCCGTGGCCGCTGCGAGCACCCCCAGCTCGACCCCTCGACCACACGCGAGCCCTCGACCCACTCCAGCCTGCGCTCCAGCAGCATTGGCCCCGACGAGCCCACACTTGCCCAACACGCTGCGAGCCTGCGCCACGCAGCACACTCTGCCAAGATGCACCAGACCAGCTCGCGACTGCTGCGTATGACCGATGATGAGCGGCCATACACTAGGGTGAGTGCTTCCACTGTCTTCCACGCCTCTCAGCACATCGTCGAGCAGCCGTCCCTGGCAGGCGTCACTGGGCACATTTCATTTGGTGCTTCGTCGACATGTACACGGACATTTTGCAGCTCTGCCTGCCTGCGCAATCGCAATCGCCTGTCGTTCTGCCTAAACCCACCTTGAACCATAGCTGACATACATGACAGGACTTCAAGGACCTCTTCTCGACCCTCATGGTCTCGTTACCACTCACTGCTCACCGCGTCCGCTTTAGGATGATTGACTACACCTTCACCTCAGATGAGGCCATTACCAACCTCGGCTCACTCAAGTTTTCACAGTCAAACCGCATGCCTGACCCCAAAGACTCGTCACGTGTCGTCACCACCACCACTACTACCACCTTCTCCATGGCGAAAGAAATGGCACGCTCTGTTTGTCAAAAGTTCCTCGAGGCAAAATTCATCGAGTCTGTTGAGGGCAAGACCGACTTCACAAACAAGAGCTCCGTCTGGCAATTGACACCCAAGGGTATTCACATCTTGGAACGCTTCTGCACACGCAACGGCATCCAGTCTGCCCACGTCAAGGCTGTCATTGAGTCTAACCGCAACCCTCACCTCCTAGTCATTCTGGAGCGCAACACAGAAAACGATAAGCTGCATCATGACGAGCAGACTGTTGAAATCTTGTTCCGTCGTTTCATAGGCACAACCGCAAATGAGACACAGTCTGACTCCGACTCGATACACGAGTTTTCCAAGTGCGATATTGGTGTTAAGCTTGTCAAACACCGCCCTACCACCAGCCGTCAGTACGAGTACACGTTCAATGGTCGTAATGCTGCACAGTGGTTGATGGACTGTACCACAATGGTGGACCCACGAGAATCCATCGAGATCGGTTCTCTGTTTTTGCAGCTTAAGCTGATCGCACCTGTCGACCCACGCGTTCCTGAGCACACTTTCCAGCCAGTCAAGCAGGTTCACTACTTCGTCACCCCACATGGTGAGCGAATTGCAGGATGGAGTCTCGAGGAAGTGCCATCGAGCGGAGAAACCATGGCTGCGAAGACCCGTGATGGTATGGCTCGCGATTCGAACAGCAACCGCACAAATGTCATCATCCGCAACCCCTCGTGGCGCCTCCTTTACCGCGAGTTTCTCAAGGAAACCATGTGTGAGGAGAACTTGTCTTTCTACCTCGAGGTTCAGGAGTTCAACAGACAATACCGGGCTGCCATTAGCGACAAGGGTGAGAACAAGGTTGAGACGATTCGCGAAACCCTCGCTGCTGCCTACGGCCTGTACAACGCTTTCCTGGCCCCAGGGTCACCGAACGAGCTCAACATTGACCACGGTCTTCGTACGCAACTGGCCACTCGCATGACACGTGCCGTTGGAGATGATGCTGCCATGCTGCAGAGCCTCAACGAGGTTGCATCATTATTTGACAAGGCGCAGAACTCGATCTTCAAGCTCATGTCTAGCGTAAGTAGAAATATTCTTGCCTGTTGTCTCAGCTGCTAACTTTTGCATAGGACTCGGTACCAAAATTCGTCAAGCACCCCAAGTACGCCCCCCAGCTACGCGGTCTCGATGCCGCAGCTGCCTCTTCCTATGCTGCTCTCCCTGCCGGCACTCGATGAGAGACCGCGATGTCACTACCAAATTTTCTTCACCGCTCAACGATTTGCTTCACCATCTTGGACGTGCTCCTCGGACCGATGCATTATTCCCCATCCTTCTCGGTGCATTCTCATAGACTTCTGGCGTTTATTGGTTGGATAAAAACATCAGCATTTGGTGGGCGATTGGAACTGGTTCTTCTAATTTCCTCCCTCCCCGGATTTGCGGCGGTTTCTCTGACACGCCATCATAACTATCCGGTTTCCACGCTCGCACCACCTTCTCAGCAACATTTATCACGTTTGAGACATGGATGTTTCGATAGGTTGCTCGTGCGAAAGCAGAGCTCTTCGTTGGGATTTTTTCTTCTCTTGTTGGATAACTTGCGAGCCCATATGGGACTTATAGATGGCAGCGATGGATTCTACCACTTTCAGATGGATATACCCCCGCACGCTTACGCTTTGGCTTTGCTCCATTGCAAGTGCTCCAGGATGTATCCAAGATGATGGCAAAGAACTCAATCTTCTCCCCTTATGGGAACGATGGCATTCTGTACACTCGGCTGTACCTCGTAATCATAGGACATTTGGCATCTCGACTGTCTGTGTACCTCTCGGTGCGCTCAATAGAAAGACTCATGACAACACAAACCCATACCATCTTCAACCCTGACTCGAACAAGCGCAAGACAATTGCACTTGTCGTCGTCACCGTTTTATAACGCCACTCAGCGTCTACACGCCTACTGTCGGCATTGAAATTAGGCCATCCTTTTTATTCAACACTTGTACACGTCGTTCACAAGAAAATCTTGCTACAGTAGCCCGCAGCCCGCAGCATCCGCAACAGCGTCAACGCCTGTCCGTGATCTGCATCCAGAATGGCGTCCTCTCCAAGGGCAAAGTTTGTTCTACTCCTTAACACGCACTTGGGGTTTTATTACCCTTTGCAGCTATGGTTCCGGAACCCCGTGCCTAAATAAAGGCTACATATGCACTCATGGATGTGTCCGCCGCAGGACCGAGCGTAGCGCAATCCTAAACCCAAGCGGACCTCGACGGAACCTGGGTATGGACCACACGGCAATGTTGGACAACAAACTGCATAGGAGTACCTTGTCTCGCTTGCAGTAAATACCACCGATACCGATACGACGGCCCGCTGCAGGCTTGCAGTGGTGTGTGGTCAAGTTCGGCCAAGTCGGACCGGACAGGGCACAACATGGTTATATTTGCGTCTAGGACATGTTCATCTCCGATGCACAGCAGTACTAGTTTTTTTCTATAATGCATTCATTTTTCGTTCAATGTCCTTCTTGCTACTTCACTGGACGAGCATACCTGGCGGCCCCTTCCTTCATTGTCCACTAGCTAGCTTAGGTGGCAGAATGCACTGAACCCCTCCCGCTTACCTCACCTCTAATAATTAGCACCTGCTGTCAAAACTTTCAGGGCATTGCAGTGGTGTGTGCTGCTAACGAAGCGACCAGTTTGGGCTAAATGTGCACGCAGTACGCTCTAGCTGATTTGGTCGAAAGGAGTACATTCCGCGTCGCGCGATTGGAGATTGAAGCTTCTGCAGAGGTGAGACCGGCTTTATAACTCCGATTTTGCAAAAGTAGAGTTTTTCTTCGCGGTGAAGCCAAGTATGATAGTTTCAGCTTTTCTGTTGGTTGATGATGTGAGAAGGATTGAACGGTCCGCGGAAGGATTGCGGGAGCATCATGAGATTGCGGGGATGACTGGGGTTAATGCTAGTCACATGTGCTGCGTTCAGCGAGTCGCGACCGGCGAGACACGTGGTTCGCACTCCTAGAGCGGCATGAACATGTCGAGCATTGTGATGGCTCGGAGATCTGATAAGAGCTCGTTGCTTGTACATCTGATAATGAAGGCTGCGCCTCGAGGGTACACCATGCTATACTCATCATGCACACTCATCATGCACACTCTACCGGTAGACTACACGCTTGCTGCATCTAGACCGACAGTCTACACGATCCCTCCACAGAACTCCGCACCATGACACGGACATCGCGGTTATTACATCGCGCCAATCTGCACCTTTTGGGTAAACGAGCTGTTCCGTTCAGTGACATTCACGGGTCGGATATGGATCGACACGGTTCCCTATCCGGGGTATTCAAACATAACCGCCAAAGATCTACAAGTGCCAACTGCCAAACGCTCTGTTTGCCTGTGTGGCTTTTACCGAAATGCACCGTGGGTCTACAACGCACGATAAGGTTTGTAGATAGAGTTTGCACATAAAATGGCGTGGCTGGCCGCCGTTCGTACTCGTGGCTGCACGTACACATGCGTTTTTCTTTCCGAGGTGGCCTGATCTGTGTAGAGTTTGAAGCTTGTGCGAAGCATGGAGAGGCTGGTGGGCAGAAAAAAAAATCCTGGGTCCAGGAATTGTAATCATGTTCGTACAATGCCGCGGATGAACGGTCCGATCTTGCTATCTGACACGAGAGAGCTCCGAGGCAATCTACCTGAGTGTTGTCATTAAGCCGTGAGAACATCTGTGTCTTGGGATTACAGTCCAACTTCTGATCCTGATGGGTTCGACGGTCCGGTCATTTGTTTATGCGAACGTCTTTGTGTAGTTCACGTCCGGTCAGGTTTGACAATCTCACCCTTCCCGGACCGGTGCTCCAAAGGTTCAAGCGTCGTCTGTACCACTGCTTGGAAGTTTGCAACGTGCGCGGCGCCATTGAATCCTCTACAAGTATGTTGAGCGTTTGATGTGTCTCAAAAGACGATGCCATAACGCCCCGTCTCGAGTCAATGCAGATGAATATTGAGAGTGATGCTTACTTGATCAAAAAAGGATATCTGCACAGAGTAACGTACGATCTCCAGAGAGTTTGGAGCAAACTCCGTGTTGTTGCTGATCGTGCAGTCGGCGTGAGAAGGTGAAGCGAAGGGAACCATCATTAAGGTTTCCGCTCGGAAAGTGTTACGGCACGGAAGGGACTCCAGGACAGGAAAGCGCTTCTCATTCACGTGACCGCGTGATAAGAAAGACGCGGCACGCGTCCTTGAGTCAGCTAGCTTTGCAATTGTTTGGACGACGCGTCGAACTCAGCAACCAGGCAGCCGCGAAATCGACATTATCGGCTGTCATTACACTCTTTTGCATGGTTTTGGTTACCTCGCTCACGTCGCGCATAGCATCAGACCGTCGAGCATCTTCTTGGAGATTTTAAGTCGCGATGGGTGCACCGCCTGGGGTGAGTACTTCCTTAGGCCCACATTGTGGGTGCATTGATTCGTACCTCGTTCACCGCAATTTCCAATTAGAACGGTCCCCGCGCACTTGTAGACAGCTCTGATGATGTCATGCTGGAGATGCTGATAGGTGTTCTAGAGTCAAGTTGCTCCATTGCCATCAAACCTGCCGTTCCGGCTGGTCAGCAAAACGATAGGCCAGGGCGCGTATGCATCGTGAGTAAGGCTCTCAACGTAAGGCCAGAGACAGGCTGACACATGGTTTCCAGGATACGAAAAGCCGTACCCCACGATAAACCCAAGCCCGTCATCGCGATCAAATTTATCAACAAAGAGCATGCATTTAAGCAAGGCCGCCTGTCGCCGAAGCAGATTAAGATGGAGATAGTCTTACACCAACATCTTGGCAAGCATCAAAACATTGTACATCTTCTTGGCTCAGGTGAAGATGCGCTATGGACATGGATAGCGATGGAGCTCGCAGACGGTGGCGATCTTTTCGACAAGATCGAGGCTGACGAAGGTGTTGGAGAAGACATTGCGCATTTCTACTTCTCACAATTGATTAGTGCTGTTGGATACATGCACTCTATGGGCATTGCCCATCGCGACATCAAGCCCGAGAATGTGCTGCTGAGCGCAGAAGGGGACTTGAAGCTGAGCGACTTTGGTCTTGCAGCACTATTCAAGAAAGACGGAAAGGCACGGTTGTGCAATACCGTGTGTGGTTCACCGCCATACATTGCGCCTGAGATCGTTAGTGGTAGAAGAAGCAAGCGAACGGATGTGCTTGATGTTGGCTACCACGCCAACGTCTGCGACATATGGAGTTGCGGTGTCGTACTATTCGTCTTGTTGGTCGGGAACACACCTTGGGACGAGCCAACGATGCGAAGCGAGGAGTTCAAAGAGTATGTGGAGACGGATGGGCATACAACAGACGAGCTTTGGCAGTTGGTCCCAGCAGAGATTACCTCGCTGCTCCGTGGGATGCTGAAGCTTGACCCAGCATCACGTTTCACACTCGATGAAGTTCGAAGGCATCCATGGTTCACAAGGCCAAACCCTTACCTATCGCCGAGCGGCTGTAACGCCAACCCTGTAGGTATGGCTACACAGATGTTGTCCCAGCTGCGCATCGACTTCGCTCGAGGGCCAACACAGTCGCAGAGGGGTTTCTCGCAAGACTCTGATGTCATGGACATCGATACCTCTCCACGCCGCTCCAGCGCGAATCCAGCGAATGCCGTTCACATGCTATCATCTACTCAGCCCGAGACACCATCAACTGAAACTGTGTTCGATTGGGAACGGCCACCTCGCTTGGCTTCCCACGATGGGGTATCAGCCTCTCAACCAACGGGCCATGATCAACGCCCGGTTTACCTATCGCAAGCTGTCACTTTGAACCCTGTCATATCGAATCTCCCGCCCTCCACACAAGACATGCTATCTCAGGATCCAGGCATGGCACAATTTACCGCAACGCCACAAGTACCCCTCACTCTTACACAAATAGCGCGCCGGTTTGCCGACATTATGCCTTCTTACTCGCTCGCGCGGTTCATCTCGCCACATTCTTTGACATTCCTAATTCCACTTCTTCTCGAGGCTCTACACCGACTGGGTGTCCCACCACCAGCTTTCACGGAAAGACAGATCGCACAGTGTGAGCTGGATGAGACAGCAAGTATACGAGTCAAGATGGCAGATGGACGACGACAAGGTCTCAATGGACACATTGTCATCGAAAAGGCAGTGTATGATGGCATAGCTTACAGTGAAGTCAGGTTCGTCAAGGCCAGCGGCGATCCACTAGAATGGAGGAGATTCTTCAAGAATGTAGTAATTCTGGTCGGTGAGGTAGTTCTGAGACCAAGCTAGGTGTCAGCACTATGTAATGGTTGTACCGGACATACAAGTAATGATAACGATATAGACGGTTTGGGGACATATTCTTCTTCATTGAACTACTACTCTATAACCCAACGATTCTAGACAGCGCTTATTCCAAAGCTGGAGTATCCGCATAGCATTGACTCATCATCTGAGGATCATACCGCGACCCAACAACATCTGCTTCTTCACAGGCCTTTCTCATCTGTTGGTTTTCGTCCTCGTTTAGTTTTATGTCCAATGACCCCAGATTATCTCTCAACCTGTTGACCTTTGTTGTTCCTGGAATCGGGAAGATATCGTCACCTTGTGCCAATAGCCACGCAAGTGTCAATTGGCTGGCTGAAACACTCTTCTTCTTCGCTAGCTCAGTGATCTGATCAACGAGCTTCAAGTTCTTGGGAAAGTTCTCAGCACTGAATCGGGGTAGGTATCTGCGGAAATCATCGTCGGCAAAATCAGCAGGAGACTTCAGTGCACCTCCGAGGATGCCGCGACAGAGTGGTGAGTAGGCAACGACTGCGACACCGAGTTCGCGGCATGTTGCGAGAAGGTCAATTTGCTTGCTCTCAATCTCGAGCGCAAAGGGCGAATACTCGACTTGCACAGCCGAGATTGGGTGTACGGCGTGTGCACGACGTAGTGTGTCAGACGACACTTCTGAAAGTCCGAGGTACTTGATTTTGCCTTCGTTCTTCAGTTCAACCATGGCCTTGACAGTCTTCTCAATTGGTGTCTTTCCATCAACGCGGTGGCAGTAATACAGATCGATTTGAGACAGTCCGAGACGTTTCAGACTGGCGTCGCAAGCCTTCTTTGCATAGTCAGGCGAACTGTCCACCTGGAATGTCTTTTGGTCGACGGCAAATTTCGTGGCGAGGAAGACATCATCGCGCTTATCTTTGTTCGCAGCAAACCACTTGCCAAGCAGGACCTCACTGTCGCCGTACCTGCGATATAGTAATTAGAATTGTGGCTCAAGCGCATCATAGAGACTTACAGATCGGATGAGTCCCAGAAGCGCTCGCCCAATTTATGCGCCTCTGTGAGGACTTCAAGACGTTCTTCGTCTGGTTTTGGCGCGCCGTAGAAGCTAGACAGACCCATGAGACCAAATCCCAGACGGTTTACCTGGGGGCCATTGCGACCCAGCTGAGCTGTTGGCAAAGACATTGCGAATTCGATTTTGGGGTTTGGAGAAAGTTGAGTGTGTTGGGAGGTGGAAGTGTTGAGGTGTAGGTGTAGAACAAGGGATGGCAGAATGAGGTCACAATATATATTCGGTAAGAAGTGCTAACGGAACCGGACTTAAGCTTGAGGAGACTTGGTTGGCGGTTGATGCGCTTGCTTCCGTGCAATTGCCGATATAATCTGTCCGTAAGGATACCTGCTAGATACTGCCAGTACAGTGATCGATGCTTAGCCAAAGATGTGCACACCCTCTCATTTCTGCTCAGCGTAATCAGACTTCCGTACAGGCAAGCGAACGTGTCAACTAGCTATTTATAGTTAGCTGACAGTGAGTTACAACCTGAACGACAGAGATGCAGGAAAAAATGTGAAAGAAATGGCCACTGAAATACCTGTCCGTAAGCCCCTTCAGATACCATTCGCATCGTTACACCAACCCAGCAGTATGGGGAGGCATACATCCCCGTTCGGTGAACGGAGATAGGATGTAGTTATATCCGCCGCTCAAATAAGCGACTAGACGACGTAGCCGAAACTCGGTGACCTTGGCATGTCAGACGAAAGCTTTCTGAGGTAAAACCGTGACACTATAATGCTACTCAAAGATCTATTGTTGATGAGTAAGCCACGGTGTCTGCTTGTTCACGTGGCGTTGGCGACAAACAAAATCTTCAACCGTTCAAGCATCCACGCGCTAGAAGCGCGGAAAGTCGCGCTCGTGAAAACCACAACGTCATCGCTCACAACTAACCATCATACCTGAAGTTACGGAAAGCTACCAACATGTCTATACAAATCAGCGATCTGAAGCTATCGAAGCTCAAACCTCTTGAACATCAGCATTTCGAACCGCCCACACAGTTCCGTAGCCGTTTCGACTTCGACCACAGTGATGATAAAATCCATGTCTTGCTATGCGCTTCAGGGTCTGTTGCAACAATCAAAATCCCAAACATGATCAAGGCACTCACAAAGCATACAAACGTCGCGATACGATTGATATTTACACCCTCGGCGAAGAACTTCTTGCAAGGGCAGAGCGAAGAGCAACCGTCGCTCATGGCTATCGAAGCGCTGCCAAACGTGGAGGGGATATACTTCGATGAAGACGAATGGAAGGAGCCTTGGAAGCGTGGCAATAAGATCTTGCATATCGAGCTGCGGCGGTGGGCGGACATCATGGTCATTGCGCCGTTGAGCGCGAACGCACTGGCGAAGATTACACAGGGTTGGTCAGACAATCTGTTGTTGTCAGTTGTGAGGGCGTGGGATACAACGGGTATGGTTGATCCGCTTAGGAACATACCAGGCGTAGAGTGGCCCGAAGAGAACGGCTGGAAAGGAGGACCAAATCGGAAGAGGATACTTGTTGCGCCGTCGATGAACACGGCCATGTGGATGCAACCGATCACTGAAAAGCAGATTCGGGTGCTGGATGATGAGTGGAGTGTCAAGAATGGAGGTTGGTTTGAGGTAATGCTGCCCATGGTTAAAGAGCTCGCATGTGGTGACGTTGGCGGCGGTGCCATGAAAGACTGGAGAGAGATTGTAGATATCATCGAAGCACGATTGGGTTTGAGAGCTGGCGAGGACTGAGTGCGTGCAGGCCTTCGACCACCCACAATAATCCTGTCGAACACGCATCGGCAAGTTCAAGACTCTGTCGATCCACACGTAGAGGTTGGCTGGCACTTACCAACGAAGATTACAGACCACCCAGCAAGTATGCACAACGATGCTCAGTGGCTACAGGTCCCAACACGTCTCTCTTCTGTACTATGTCGTATGTGCCACGTGAGAAAAGAAGCAACAATATTTGACATAGCTGGATCGTTTGAGGCAGTTGTCGAGCTTAAACAGACAATGATTATAGTCATCTCCTGGATGTGTCTGCGCATGCGTCAAGCCATATTGCATTATCTGAGCAAGTGGCAGCAACTAGGGTGCTGAGGCTTCGCAGATGTACTTGGTTTGCACATCTACATCTGCATGCACCAGAGCAATGCGTATTGGCAGGTCCGTAAAGGAGACTGAGCGGTCTGCTAGCTGTGCGTAAAAGGCGTGCACTTAAGCATCAATGCAACTGTTGAAAACCGATCTCGTAGCCACTGAAGAGACCATCGCCCCGTCCGTGTTCAGAGCACCGAAAGCACACAGTGATGCGTCAAAGAAAAAAGACTGATGGCTCAAGAAGGATTTGACCTGAAGCAGATAGGCCTGATTTGAGCAAAAAAGATTGTTATCTCCCCCGGAAAGGCTCGAACTTTCAACCTCCTGATGTGCAATCAAGCGAGATGCGGATAACAGTCAGACGCGCTAGCCAATTGCGCCACGGAGGATCAACTGAATGTTGGTGGTTGCGCCACGACTATTGATGAAAGATTTCGCAAAAATGATAAATATAATCTTAGTTTTTCAATCGATCGGAGGTGGTGGGTCAATCTTCCTCCTGGTTGTGATTCACGATCGACACCTGGTCCGACTTATGTGTGTTTGGTCTTGGCGGATTTAAGCAAAGTCTGGGAGAGCATTCTATTTTCAAGGCTCTAATCTAACGACCATATCTGGTTGATATTGTCGACAACCAAGGTGATCTTTTTTGCCACACAGTGGACATAAGAACATTAAAACAGCCTCTGGACCTCAAGGTCTATGCACAAACATCTCTTTATATGAAATTCAATGCTAGTGCTCAGCCTTCGCAGTATAACGTCGGCCCGGTGCACGAAATTAATTAAAGTATAGTGTGCATAGCAATAGTGAGATCACGCATCGCTATGGCATAATCGAGAGATCATGCTTGCTGATGCTTGACAGTGCGCTTCTCCGTCTTTGTAAACTCTTCCTTGGTTGTCGGGAATGTTGGATTTGCCTCAGTCCAACAACTGGGCGTGTACAGCGACGGTGGCTGCTTACAGTTTCGTATGAAGAAGGGGTTGGGTAAGCAAACTCTAGGACACAATTTTTATTTATTTGGAGCAGACGGACTCTGCACACTTCATACGTACACATTGGTTCTAGACTATTTGTACCTCTTCAAACACTATGACAATAGAATGAGTAGCTCATGTGCGCAAGGAGGTCATGCGGATACCTGACCCGCCACCCCCTTGATCTGCGGTCAACTCTGGTGACATTAGACCTCCCTCTTCCTCTTGATCTCCGCGTTCTCTGACAACTTCCGGTCTGCTGGGACTTTCTTTATGCATGGCGACATATATGGCCGATCCCAAAATCAACGATGAGCCGATTATGGACAAAGCTCCCGGCGTTGTCCCCCAAATGAGTTTGTCGAAACTGAGTGCAAAGAGCATTTGCATATATACCATATTGGTTGCTCGTGACGACTTCTCGTATTGTAGGCCTGCAGCAAGGAGAAATTGCTTTTTTTTAATCAACAGAGAGTCCATACATGAATGAGACATGATACTCACCATGACAAATCCACAGATTCCTAGGAATATCAAATAGCACCAGTCTCGGAAAGATGATGGAAGTAGGAAACCCACACCAGGCAAGACAAACATCATGACGATGCTCACGATCGTGCACCAGGTCGCAAAGTAGTTCACAGAAATCAAAGGATGGGCGCGTTGACCAATCCATCGTATCGTAGTGTACGCACCTGCAGCCCCGAGAACGCCCAGCAAAGCAACACCTACTGCTGACGCTCGCTGAACGGGTGTGACCGCATCATATTCGGCCGCCAAATGGTGTGCATTAGCTGTCGCATTGACTGGAACGACGACGTCTGAAGCACCACCTGTGGGTGGTATAGCTTCACCCGGGTGCGAGAGAAACGCGAAGAGAGACGCTGGTCTGGCAATGAGAACAACACCGAACAACGAGATGTAGGCTGCGATCTGTTCCATACGTGCGAATGTCTCATTGATGAGATATGAGCAAGCCCAGCATGCAAGGCTAGGCGCCAGAAACGTTATCACAGTAGCATCAGCAAGTGGCAGGTAAAGTAAGGAGTCTGTGTGGAGTTAGCAGTTGAAATTTTCGAAGGGCCTGATGGTAGCATAGACTCCACACCGCAAGCGTTAATGACGACCTTGAGCGTGGCAATTGAACAATCGATGTGTCGGTGATGCTGGAAAAGACTTACAATACATGCCAAACACACCAAAGAAACCAAAAAGGCCACGGGCAATTAGCAGAGGTCGCACCTCCCTCATGCCAAAAGGAAAATGCTCCGTCTTCTTGTACCACATGTATACCGATGCACACAAGACCGTGATACCCATGCGAGCAAAAAGAATGTGAAAAGGATGATATCCTTTGCCTGTACATCATTTCAGTACTTTCGTATGAACACAATCGAACCGTCTTACCATTATTACCCTCCATCTCTAGCAGCCTTGTCGTGACATTCATCAGAGCACCAAAGAACTGTGATATTAGGACTAGGAAGAGACCCTTGTTCTTTGTCCATATTGCCCGTAGTCTTCCCTTAGTTGTCTGCAGAGGTGCTGGAGATCGAGAGGCATATCTACGATCATTTTGACCAGGAAGATAGTCAGGGTTGCGACCAAATCGTATATTGTTGCTGTCGTCTATCGAGAGAAGAGACGGATCCGGGGAAGGTGCTCGTATGGCCCCACGTGCGACATTCAACGATCCTTCCAGCTTATTACCGCCGGCTTTAGCAGAACTCTCAGCCTCCAGCTCGCTGATCTGCTGGGTTGCGGCAAATCTGTCTTCGTTCTCAAAGACCTTTGGGTCTTGTAGCAAGTTCATCGCGCTTCATCCGGGGCCCTGAAAAGGGACTGTAGGTCGGTGACGACGTCGTAAAGCCATGATGAAAAGCGCAGAAGGAAGGTTAAGCCAAGCGCGCGATACGGTAACGAGGAAGGTGCTGGTAGACATTCGACGAGTGAGAAGGCAAGTGGCCGCCACTATCCCACAGCCACCCCACGCTATACTGCGGATACTTCGGCCTGTGATTCACTGATCGGTTATCGTGCTCACAACAACGGTGCACCATGGTTGACTTCTATACAGACGAGGGACGAGATGTTATTGTGTGTTTGTAGAAGACGACTGTCAAAGATGACGTTTGTGGACCCCGCGTTTCCAGACGAGGGCCCTGGGTGCCGCAAGGCGTTCCGGGCGCCAGGGTCACAGTCTTTCTGTGACGGCGAACGTCGGAAATTTTAGTCTCAAGTATGCCCGGTACTTTTTTTTCTCTGTTCTTTTGTTATCAGTTTTTGGGGTAACCTCAACTTGGCACAGAATTTGGAAACCGATTGGGACAGACATTGTCTGCAGAAGCGTCGGTGCGAAAACACCAAGCTTCAGAACCTAGGAGAGTATACGGCAAGAGTTTCCGAGGATATCGTCGACGTCTACCCCTGGTTGCGGTCTGTTGAGAAGTAATTCCTTTCAGCGTCTTTCCCTCTCGCATTGAACTCGGATCAAATGCAGCTTTTCCTTCTCATCAGCGCACTAACATCTTTTCGGGCCATCAGACTTTTGTACCATGCCGGACCTCCGCAACATCTCATCGAAACACTTCGCTCGGCTCAGCTTCTTACCCCTAGATAGTCTTCATGCATGACTTCATCGACCAAGAAAGGAATGCGTTTAGCGTGGCACGGAATATCATGGCACATTCTTGACAGACTGGTTCCTTGCCGTGTATCCGAATATGCAATGTTTGTTGCAGATAGCTTTTCGGCGGGGTATATATGCGTGACAAGGTACATGTGAGGAGACATTGACGGGTATGTTTCCTACACGTGAGCGCAAAGAATCCGCACGCTGGCGGTGTGTAGGTGTAAGGTATCAATAGAAGGGAAGCCACACGCGGCTTCCGTGGCATTGGTCGTTGGTAGGAGTTCAGACACTTGTCAGTCATCGCTCACTGGTTGGATCGCCATCCACCAACACCTTGATGTCAAATCACGTACAGGTTCTAGCCGCCGTGGCCCTGCTTCAACTCGGAATCTTCATGTGCTCACATCACATTGAGTTCGGCGAGTTTTAAAACACGGCAGAGCCCTTGTGGATGTGATTGTGCACGGGCACGTGCAGCACGAGCTAAATGTCAAATGGTAACGAGGCCATTCTTCAAGGTTGTGCGCCAATCTGGTACCCTAGAACCATTCTTCGTTTCCACGATGCCCGACGTGTGAGCGGGAGCATGATTTGCCGCGACGGGACTAACTCCACATTCGACTCGCAAGCTCAGATTCGGGCAAATTGCTTTCGAACCGAACACGGCGGGAACCTTGTCATGGGCTCAAGGCCACTGTCCTTGCGTTTTGGTCGGCGACACGGCATGTCATGTCCCCATCCCGGAGATTTTCTCTTGTCAATCGTCGCTGCACCTGATTAAGATGGCATCCTATGATGGAATATCGTGATCAAAGTTTAGTTTGGGCTCACATGCATGCAACTTGCGCAGTGCCACGTACCAGCCTTATGAATGAGACGGCTGCAAGTCATGGCGATGTTTGGCCTGAGTTGGCTCGCACTTGCCGATCATCCACGGGAGGGGGAGCGGGATATGAGCACGGACAAGCTGTCTGTCGACGTTTGCAGGCGCGAGGAACGTTAGAGCTTACAAATATTCCTAGCGCTTGCTCATGTGACATGTTGTGAGAGTCGGTCGCCTTGGAATATTTGAGGGAAGAGATCACATGATGACAGCTTAGATTAATGGCTTAGTTGCAACGTGGGTGGCTTGCGTTGAGTATTGCAGGAGTGGCACATATCATAGTGGTCAGTGTGGTTGCGGAAAACTTTCGCTACTGATCGACTGATCATCGCAACGAACGTTGCTCAAGTGGTTTTCAGCTTCCAGGGTTTCGGCTGACGCTATGCCATACTCGTTCGAGGATCCTAGAATCCTAACCCATTGGCTAGCTTAAGCCTCGTTACGAGAACCCCATGTCCTATACCTTGTAATCTGCATGCAATGTCTGTACCATGAGCACGCATAATCACCTGCCCGGATGCATCCTTCCTGCATCATGTATTACCTGCGCGACGCCCACGCCGAACGTTCATCATCCTCTGATGCCCAACCACTGGAGATCTGAGGACTTGGTCATGTCGGTAGGACGTTCAACAGCACATGATGCTCGCCGATCGGACGTTGCGCTTTCGGGGTGCCCGATACCAGGGTACTAGCTGCTCGCCAGCAGCGGCAGCCTCAGGTTGCCAGAATGTATCTGGCAGCACGTCTGTCGATCCTTCACAGAGCTCCCGAATCTCGCAGAGGTCGATGTTTAGCCTTGCGCTCTTTACCAATGACTAGACGTCCAACTAGCTTATTCCCCAGTTCTATCTTAAGCATTCATCGTACTGTGCTAATAACGGCACAAGTGGTGAGACTATCCACATGGCCATCCACATACACTACCACTAGTGATGTGGGGAGCTCCCACATCCACATTCACTGTGTAAGGCGGACCGTGATGCACGCAAAGACACCTCGATCTTGTGGGACAAACACGCGGCTTGAAAAACCTGGATGAATTCTACCCACCTTGAAAGGCCACTCGAGCCATCTCGAACAGGAAAGACGACTCATGATGCATGACAGACTGGACTGTGTAGGACGGAATGCCGTTTTTTACCGGCGAAGTGAACGCGTACTTGTTGTGTAGTTGCATATTGAGGACGGCAGACTGTAAGCTGCAAGGTGCAAGCTGAGGTGGCACAGAATGGTGGTCTGTCAGAGCAAACTCGTTGACTACAGTGATGATAGGACTTCAGCCTGATTGGATTATTGCGCATTACGAACCTAGTGTGGCATGAGTAGATAGTGTATGCAACTTCAAACGGGAGCATGGAAATATCGTCTCATGCAGAAGGGATGACCCGCTGGACCCCGCCCTATAGTAACACGTCGCGTGTTCGTCAAGTGTTTCACAGCATGTGCGAAACTCTTCTTCACCGATACTGTGTCCCACTTGCCATAGAACCCGCGGCTACGCTCACTTGGAGTGGTCCTCTGCCCACCATCTCTCAAACTCCTCCTAGTGTAAAGTCGTGCAGGCCGTGATTATGCAACTCTTTCAGTGCAGTGCTATAGACCGTCTCTCCAGTTTCCTGTCCTCTAGACCCCTCTCTATCAAAGATGATTGACCCGTTCACTCCCAAGATGTCCCGCTGATAGAGCAGTTTGTCATGCTGAATCATCGTGCCGGCGTTGTCGTCAATGCCGCTAAGCAAGTAGTGCTGCTCGCTGCCCCAACCTCACGAGTTCTTTTGCGCTGGGCTACTGATGTAGGACGCCGTACCAATTTGCGAATTCGTGGTTTTAGTCCCACGGAGGATCTTATATTGTGGCGCTGTAATTATCCTATCATTGTCGAAGGCAAGTTGGCCGATCTGCTCGACAGTCCTGCCTCGTCTTATCGTAGCGTCAATGGCAAGACTATCGCCTGAGGGTTTTCTGTAGGATGGCGCGAACCACAGAGGATATGAGGAGGTCTTGGAGTAGTCCAAAGATGAAGACATACATACTATGCCCACTCGTCAACTGTTGCACATCCTGGTCGTTGCCCTTGTTCTTGAGCGTGCATTGGTTGGAGAACGCGAGGGTTTGAGTTCAAACAACCTCCTCAGAACTTTTCGAAGTCTGCAATGTCGACGATATATGGATCAAATCGAGATCCCTGAATCACATACTCAAGCGAGTTGGACGTGCCATTGATGCCTTTGACAACCTGAGAGAAGATATTGATTGAAGGCTTCGGGTTACGGATAGATGGGGGCTGAGCCTGTAACTACCCTAATGTTAGTGTCCAGCCAAATGAATAGCTTGCCCGTAACGGCCCAGTTCGATTCGATTGGCTGCGATAGCTGGCCATAGCCGTTGCCGCCATCTTCGATGCCCAAAACTTGAACTTCGAAGGTGTGATCCGTCCATCATCGAACATTGGCAAGAACGGCGTTGTGTCGATCTCGTCCTCTACTAGATCGACGGTGTCAATGCCCACGATAGGTCTCCAGAAGCCAGGTACGACGCCACCAGTGAAGATGACTGGAAACGGCCACGCTACGCCAGCCAATTGGCCATCGATGAGCAGCTGTTACTCTTCGAATGGCTAATGACCGTACAGTGCGGTATCGTCCCCGAATACTGTTGTATCAGTGGTGAGCACGTTACTCCACTAGAACCCTTCAGCGGCCTGACCACACGCTAAGATCGAGAATACCGCGTTCCTCGTGTTTGGTAGAATCTTCAGCGCATCAACCGCGCTTGACTCGGGTACGGTAAGATGACTCGGTCTATTCACGGGGGATCTTCGCGCAGATACCGGAACGATGATATCCGCGGGCTCCAGCAGATCTTCGGCAATGAAGTAGGTCGCCGTCAAAGTAGTGTGCCAAGACCCGGTATACGTGTCATCTACAAGGTCCCCAAGATCGAAGATGATCTTCTGAGGTCGCTTGAATAGTGCAAGGTAGCTACTCATGTCCTTGTAGCTCCACATGATACCCTCCCGAGTCGGCTCTGCTGTCGAGCTTCGAAACATTCCGATATCGTCGAAGAACATAATAGCTAACCGGTCAAACTGTCATCCTGCGGAAGTGACAGTGAAGTTGAAGACTATGCGGTTGAATTCGCAACCGGAGGGGTTGTGTGCGCCTGTGCGTCAAGTAAGTTTCACTTGCACTTGCGTGTAGATACCAATGCCTCGCAGATATTCTCAAGAGAGTTGCTCATGATGATGATGACGTACCTACGAAAGGCTGGCCATATGAGAAGGCAAATGTGTGTACCATCAGAGTTTGTCGGCATGCCGTAGGAGGAATTGCAAAAGGTGGCGTGACCTGCAGACGTTCGAGCAGAGACTCATTGTTGGCGAAACAATTGAGTGCAGAACTTTGGACGGACAGTTGTGGTGGCGTGGAAAGGAGAGAGAACGTTGCAAAAGTTATCGTGATTAGCACTAGACAGATGGAAGACAATTGTAACGATCTGCTGTTGAATGCAGCACGCTGTGGCGATTTCTGCCATCTCTGCATTAGCAACACTTTGTTTTGCTGCCCAAGCATTTAGCTGTTGCTCTGAATCGTACATGCCGCGCGGAAGGACCCTGGATGCCACCTGCGTCGTAGTTCGCCGCCAAGGAAAACCGGTAACGCCGTCGTTAGAGGTATCGTGCGAAAATCCAATGTTTTACGATCCGCTAAAACGCCTATAGAAGAACTTTGTATCAAGGAGATTCAATCTAGAACGATGAGTCAGTACAGTGATGCCAGACAGGAAACGATGTCACTGGGTACCTCGTCAAGGATGGAGATTTCGAACAAGGATGCACTCGGTCAAGCAGTACCTTTGTGGTTGTCCCAAAAGCGTTTTGTTGCGTCTCTCACAATTGCAGAGTCGCCGAAACGTGGCCGGTAGTAGTTTAGAAGGGCGAACTCGTCCGTTGGAAGGACGTATGATGTAGGTTGGGCGTTCAACTTGGCCCAGACTTCAGCTAATCGTTTTTCGAGGAATTGAGCGAGCCGTTGGTCAATACCGCCGTCGCTGTTCTGGGCAATATGGACGGCTTGTCCAAGGGAAAGCTGACCGTAGCCGGCTAGATATTCTGTGTTACCACCCATACTGAAGGGGTAGGACGTGATGATCTGGGACTAATATGTGGAATGTAGATGGCCACGGTTGACAATTATATCAACGAAGAAAAACGAGTTATTGTAAACAGCAAGAGTAGAAAAATAGGTTGTTGATCAAGCAGTGGGATCGAGAAGGTGAGGGGATAGTGTGGGAGGCGAGTATATATACCAAAGTATATTGGCAGTCATTTCAAGAAGGAAAGCGAACCCACGTGGAGAAGCAGGCAGACCCCAAGCACGAGCTCATGCGGCTGCGTATGGCGAGAGCTTGGTCGAGGCCTCAAACAGTTGGCCACGGGAGTGTGCCGTTTTGGGCGCTGTCAAGCTGTGAAGCGAAGGAATGGGTGTGACACAAAGCTGCAGACTATTCGACGAATGCGTTAGACTAGGACCCTGGTTCGCCAGGAAGCAAGTGACGGCTGAGCTTCACAAAGAAGAGGAAGATTATACTCCAGGGTTCAGCCGAGCAACTAGACGGTACGCAAGGCGTCGTTTTCGGTCCAAGACAGCCCTGTCTGGTACTCTGGATTGTTTGAGTTCTGCCGAACCACAGACTACTTGGCCCCACAAGCGATCAAGGATGCGACGGTGCCTGAAGAGGCTTTAACGAGCCTGAAAGATGAGAGCTTGGTCACTACTCGTTACGCGGACGGTCTAAGTTTGAGACTGGTGCAGTAGCAGGGTTGTTGGTGCGCCGAAAACTTTGTTTCCAGCCCGCAAACCTTCGCAGGCCCCGCAGTCAGGCTCCGAGCCGCTTTAGAGCGAGAACTCGATTCAGTTAGCCGGTGCGAGGTCGTAAGAGCCCTCGATGACGGCAAGGCCGGAGGCGAAATCAGGGGCGTTGCGGTTTTACAGATGAAAGGCGTCGTGGTGTCGTGATAGTACGTTGCTGACGACCCGGCAGTCTCTGTGATTGGCAAGCGGCAGATGCAGCACGTTGTTGCAGGGAGGAAAGTTGCGTGTGAGCCAATTAGCGAAAGCTCACTATGCAGCATAGCATGTATGGATCCATGTCAGTTCCAAAGAGGCTAACGTCAGACGTTGAGGACTGCTAGCAGCCGGCTGCGTCCGCAAGCAGTCCAACGCCATCGCTCAGCAGAAAATCCCACACAACGACGCCGAGTCCTTCGAGGCGCCATCACTCGATGAGTGCCGGCGTCTAACGTGCGTCCGGTAGTTGACATAGGGTAGTCAAGAAGAAGCTGCGACACAACAGCTCCGATTCAGCACCAATTGTGATACCGTGTAACGGAATCTTCTCCTTGTTCCATAGGTCGCGCGACCCGTACCAGCGAACAGGTTCGCATAGAGTTGGACCCGCACGGCCGATGCTGAAGCTACGCGTACGCCCCGCAGTATAGGATTTGAAAGTGCGAAGCGATATGACAATGAGAGCACCAGTATGGGAGCCACGCCGCCATCCATGAGTGCAAACTCAATGTTAGCATTCGAGGCAGCATTAGGCGATGTAGGGCGGTGTTCAAGCGGGGGCTGCTACAATGCGCATGTTTCCATGAGTGATGGTAGTAAGCTTGAGCAGTGTTTACATGGTGTCTTGTGACAATCGACGCCAAAGCCGTGTTCCACAGCCGTGTGACGACAAGCTACGCCCACCGTTAATGAACTCTGTTCCTGGCCAGGCGCTTTTCCCTGTGATGAACATGTGCATGAGGTGATCTCCGAGTACATTTCGGGATGATTTTGAGACAGTCCAGTCGAAGCGAATGCTTGATTGAGATGTTTGCAATCTCACTGCAAGCCATGGAGTCGTAATCGAAGATGACATGCATTCTCACCCGAACAGAGCAAGGGTTCTCCAGAGTCCGCTTCGACTCGGAATTCTCCATGCCCAGTTCCCGGGTTGCACACTGCCGCTCCTGCCGGTGCGGCAGCGCGCTCGACTATCGGGGAAACCTCGATGCGCCCAACGTTGTCGTATTCAGGTGGTCTGCATTCGGCCCGTATTAGAATCATCTGCAAGCTGGAACACGATGTATATTGAGTAAAGGATGCCACGACGACTGGCTAGTGCTGGTTTTGACATGGCGACTCAGTGATTGTCAAACCCACGGCCTTTGACTCGCTGCTGACGACACGCAAGCTTGGAAGACGAAAAATGAGGCGGGCAGCAAGTCTGAGGAGAAGAGCCGCCTTCCACTGCTGTCGATTGCAGCGTGGTTGGCACTGTGCCTGTCTTTGATTCCAGAACAGAAAGCCCAGAAGGGTGGGCGGTAAGTTCGTTCGAGGCAAGAGCAAGGGCAGGGGCAAGATCGGAGCTTTTTTTCGCCGATGGCAGCTGCAATAGACCCTGGCAGTTTTATCGTCACTGCGACGAAACATGCAATCTGCGAACACACTGCGACAGCTATTTGACACAGCTTCTTGCACGTGAGCACCACTCTCGCCCGCCTCCACCTTCGCATTCCTTCCTCATGAAGACGCGGGTTGCGCGCCTCTGGACCGAGCAGCTCTTGTCCGGGAGCTCTCAGGCAGCCAGGAGCTCTGCAACGCGCCCGTCCGCGCCTCTGCTGAGGAGCTTCTTCACTTCGACACAAGGCTCTGCCAAGACTCGGCTACCACCAGCATCTCTGCAGAATAGTGCGTTGCTGTATCTTCGCTTCCAGCGGTCTGCCCTCTCGCGCCGTTTCCGTTCCCTGCGCTTCAACAGCAACAAGTCGAATGGCTCGCACCACAATCCGACGCCACATCTAGGCAGCCCCGAGCCAGCACCATCCCTCTCGCAAAAATTGAAGCAGCTATCGAAAGAGTATGGATGGGCAGCGTTGGGTGTGTATCTGGGCTTGTCTGCCCTAGATTTCCCCTTCTGCTTCCTTGCAGTACGGCTACTCGGCACCGACAGGATAGGCCACTACGAGGAGGTAGTCAAGGATGGCTTCTGGAACCTTGTACGCATGATCTTTCCAGACGCAGGGACAACATCAGCAGAGAAGAACGCTCTGGAGGAAACTGCCGAGGCTACACTGAGAGAGGGTAGCTTGGACGCCGGCGAAGTGGCGGCTGTCAAGGCACGAAATGGCGGTGATGCATGTAAGAATGCTCGTGAGCCTTTGAAATCTCATCACATAACTGACTCGGACATAGCTATTTGGACGCAACTTGGTTTGGCTTACCTTGTACACAAGTCTTTGATCTTTTTCCGCGTCCCACTTACTGCGGCCGTCTTGCCCAAGGTTGTCAAGACACTCAGGAAGTGGGGTTACAACATTGGAAAGAAGAAGCCAAAGTCTGGTTGAGCCTGGCCTAGGCACGAACGTTTGAAAAATGCGCGAATCCCCCCTTCACCTTCATCTACGAGCTCGAGGTTCGTCGCGTCTGGACTCCTTATGCATTATGACAGTGTAATATTCAAAACATGTAAGATAACCCTGTAAGAAACATATCGCCGCCTACAAGTTTACGTTACGAGCGGCCGAATTACGTTTTTTTCTGTCTCTTGATTCAGGCTTGTACACACCACTGCAGCGTTCTGCTATAGTGTCGCCATGCTTGCTCAGAGAGCGCTACCCGCATGGCCTTTTCGATGCATAGAACTCCTGTGTCAGCGTCTGCAACATGTAGCCTGAGCCCCTTGTGATGATTTGACACTTGCGGTCGCGCTCCACACGCATACGAATAGGAGCACTCTCCGCACCACTCACAACCTCGACCTTTCCACCGGTTCCCCAGCAAGACGCCCACATCGGCTCACTTTATGCTCGCATCCAATCACGCCTATTCACTGCACGTCTGCCACGCTGACCACGCGGCGCAAACCCTAACTCGCTAGACTCTCATCTAAAAGTCCTCCTCGAGGCAGCGGCGCATTAACCGCTGCACATCATCCGCCCCAAGTCTGCCTAGACAAACCTAATCTGAACCTCGATCAAAGAACGTGCACGCCGGCTCTGAACTTTGTGGTATGCACATGCACACTCAGTGTACACATCTTTCAAGATCCAATTCAGGATCAGTTCGACGGCCGTTGGGCCCCATTCTTCTGTCCCGAGAGACGCAACACAACGACAGGCCCCACGGCAACGCACAGGCTAGTATACTATTGACGGCGACTCTGCCGGCAAAAGAACGTTGGCTCGCTGCACCTCCATTACTCACTCTGCCTAAAATACACATGCTTGATCACCCTTTTGGGACAGCTCACACTTAGCATGTGGTGGTCTTACCCACTGAAGTCGGTTGGTGCAATTGGTTCTTTCTCTACGGATCTCGCTCCGACACTTCGGAAAGTATCGTGTTTTGAGCCCATTCCGTGCATCTGGAAATATGGATGTGAGTATACCCGTGGGAGAAGGTCATGATCTGCTGCGGCATCGAAGCTTGTTTTACAGCTGTGGCATGTTTGTGGTATCCTTTGCGTCTGCTCCCTGAAATATTACTTGCTGCTCAGGTAGTACCTTGTGGTTAGGGTCATGTATGTACAGTACCGCGATGGATACATCGTGCCTGGTGCACTGCTGCTTATCATTGTACATAACACAAGAATAAGATATGGCAAGATCTTTCTTGGGCCTATCCAAGTACACTTCGGCAATACATGCTACTTTGCGGGCCGTGGCGGAAGGATGTCCGTTGAGATATGCCGGCTTTTGTATAACTGCCGTCGACACGACAGTATTGGCGAAGCTACGTAGAGAAGGATCATCATAGCCGCGTAGACTTGCAGGTTATCCAAACCACAACTGAAGACGGGTTCTGACCGTATTAGGTGTAGTTGTGTGCAGCCTCGTATTAGTACGCATTCGCATTCGCTTGCGAATAGGACCATTGAAGAGGTCTCGAAAGGGTTATGTAGTTAGAGTTTCAGACAGATGCCGATGCCTCTTGTTGGTTGTGTTAACTTGGAGTGACCGAGGGCGGATACCTGGAGCTCCGACAGATTATTAGCATGCACAAAAGGAGCTCTCGATAGCACCAGAATAGGCAAGTCCAGATACTGGAGGATTTACACGGATTGCAGAGCTGCATAGTCATCCAAGCAGATTTTTTTTTGGGGTCTTGGGCATCAACACACTTGATCTACATGCGAGCCGTCTCGCCCAATATGTGGAATTATACATCTACGCAGGATCTCGTCATCTAGAACGCTTGTAGCATCTCCGGCTTCTTTCCGATCCCTGCTGCTTTGTTTGCCTCTGATGTCTCCAACCTGCTTATCCCCATGCCACTCAAGTATTGACTGAAGCTGTCGAGCACATTTTTCAACCCTTGCTGCAAACACTCCCTGACCTTTTCGACCTCAGGAACTTTCCTCCGTTCAGCCTCTGGCTTCGCTAGCGTATCCTTGTCGCTCCAATGTACTTCAAGGCTAGCTACGTAGGCATCGATCTTGTTGATCGCAGCCGTAAACGTACGGATGATTGCTGGGACGCTCTCGTGAAACCTTCCGATTGCGTCCTCGGCGATGGAAAACGTGGCAAGGTTAGTAAGTGCAGTAATGGCATTACAGATCAATGAAATGCGAGAGTACGGTGCACCAAGAGCAACTAGCCTCGCCCTACGTGGAAGAGAACGGCTGAACACATAGCCAAAAGGCGACGATAGGATCTTCGTGGACGCAGTAGACGCGACAGATTCGGCTTGCTGTGCGCCTTCCTGAGCTTTCCTCATGCCCTTGTTGATGGCCTCGCGACCATATGCCTGCTGAGAGTTGCCTGGTGAGCTGTGCATCTTTGCGATGCCGGAGGTCGCAGCTTCGAAGTGTTCCCATCTCGTACTAGGCTTCGGTGGAAGAGCTACGATCTGTTTGTCGTCCTTGAGCGGTTGAGAAATCTGAGGAACGAGGTTGACGGAAGGTGTGGGTTGAGGTGCGACGGTTGCAGCTGCTGATTGATAGGTGGGGTCAAGTCCAACGTTCAAGCGATCGATAAGGAGCTTGATCTCACTGAGACAGAAGTCGGTGACCTGCTGAAATGTCGGAGCTCTCTTGCGCTCCATCTCGGCGTAGATTGTCTTACGTCGGTCAGGAAAGGCGTCTGTGATCAAGGCCAACTCCCAGAATGCCATGGCCTGTCATTGTGTTAACAGGGAAAAAATGTCTTGACGTGGGCTACATACCTTGTTCGCCTCTTTGTTCGATTTTAATCCGTTCAGCAGTGTTCCATTGGGGTCTTTGGAGTCACTGGTGATGGGCTTGTTGTTCTTTAGAGGCTCTAATGCGATGTATAGGTCGAAGGCCTTGTTGACAAACTCCCACAAAAGCACAAGTAATGTGCCTTCGACGACAAACTTAGCTACCAAAGGTGCGAAGGGTGCCAGTCCAGTCGGCTTAGAGGTCTTGGACAGGCTAATGAAGTACCGACTAAAGCTGTAGTAGTACTCCCATATCAGATGGCGAGGCCCACTGAAATAGAAAGCAGAGCCTGCAACGGTAACGAGCAAGGACAAACTCGACGAAGTGATGAACATAGGTTGCAATTTCTTCATGAGCACCATCCTAGGCTTGGGTCCTCTTTTAACCGGTGCATCGGCCGTTGCGTCTGCGCCAGCCTTCCTGGGCTGCATAGCCGGCACGTCGATCCTGTCGTAGTCGTTCCATAGGTGGACCACGGTCTGCGCAAATGCCAGCGTAAAGAACAAGAAGCGCAGGTAAAGTGGCCGCTCGTTCAGCTTGAGCCTCTCATGGGCGCGTCCAAGTTCGGTATAGTTGAGCTTGTCCTTCTCCGTACGCGACCATGTGTAGACTTCGTTGTAGAGCCATGCCGAGAATGTGTAGAAGGCAAGTGTCACAATGGTGTTCCTTCGGAGGAAGTACTTCTGGAAGGTTTCGGCGCGTGTCAAAGTCTGTCGCTCCCCAACATGCCATTGCGCAATTCGAAGCAGGTATATCGTAAGGGCGGGAATGAAGAGCAAGAGCGTACGAATACCGGTGGGACCGAAGGGGAACCATAGCCACAGCACTGCATGTCAAATCAGTAGAGGCTCAGTCGCGTACAAGGAGGCGCACCTACGGTTGTTCCATTCTCCCATCCAGCATGCAATCGCATAGCAGAGCAAAAGAGTATACTTGCTGGCCCTAACGAACCTCGTGTGAAGCGAAGGCGTCAGATAGTCCCGGTATGGGCGCGTGTGAGCTCCTAGTGGTGCGAGTGCCGCCATGTTTGCGACGGGTGAGTGTGTTGCACAGGCGTTCAGAGTTCGAGGCCGTTCCAAGCTTAGTTCATGTCACAGTCAGTAGAGAAAAAGAGGCGTCGCACCGCCAACACGAAAGAGAGACTGGAAGTGGGGCTGGTGCAGCCGTGAAGGCAGCTCAACTTTTGTCAAACAAACAATCGGCGGCCCACGAGATGATCCACGCCGACTTGCCGCCAAGCTTGGCCGATGACGAACGTCGCAGGTACCGCGGCGGTACCAACCTCCAGGTAGCGGCATCAACACTCACACCCCACACCCGTCCAGGCTCCAGCATCTGTCAACAGCGGTCGCATCGCCCTGAACTTCACTGCACGGCCTGCATAACAACCATCCGTACCGACTCCGCCTTCGACTTCACCACGCTTGTCCGACATCATGTCTTTCCAGCGCAGCTCCGCTCTGGAGAGCCAACCCACAAACTGGAGGCGTGAGGACGACCCTCAGTACGCCGATGACCCAGAGTTCCGCGACTTTGCCAACAAGATTTCCGATGACCTGTTCGCCCTAACTCGAAACGTCGCGCGCTTGTCGACTGAGATCTCCAAGTTGGGAGGGAAGCACGAGACAGCGCGAGTCCGGGAGAGAGTCAAGAGCACCGTTGAGGAGACATCAGAGAAGTTCAAAGAGATTGGAGAGGGTGTGAAGAAGATCAGCCAGTGGCCAGATGTCGGTGTATGTCATATCCTCTTCTGAGCATTGAGGGTTGTCAGTGGTTAACAGCAGACAGCCGTCGCAAAGGTTCACCCAGTCGAAGCTCAGCCGTGAGTTCAAAGCCTCACTCACAGAGTTTCAACAACTGCAGAAGCAAGCCCTTGAGAAAGAACGAGCGTCAGCCTCTGCTGCACGAGCAGCCCTCGAGGAGGGAGCGTCACCTAGTGCAGAACGCACCGAGTTCGGCCAGCAACAAGAGCAGGAGCAGCTGCGCTTGGCAAATCAAGACGAGGTAGACTTCCAGGAATCGCTTATCATCGAGCGCGAGTCTGAGATTCGCAACATTGAGCAGTCGGTCGGCGAGCTCAACGAGTTGTTCCGTGATGTTGCGCACATGGTGCACGAGCAGGGCGCACAGCTCGACATCATTGAGGAAAACGTCGAGGTCACCCATGACGCATCGAGAGGCGCACATGTGAACCTGAAACAGGCGAGCAACTATCAAAAGAGCGCAAGGAGCAAAGCTTGCATCCTTCTGCTCATCCTGGCCATTGTTCTGGTCATCATCATCCTGGCTGTGGTGTTGGATTAGTCTGCTTTTGCGTTATCTTGCCCTGATATTTGTGAGCGTTTTTTTGGAACATACGAAGAGCTTTTATACCATGGCGTAAGGCGCACTGTCTACTCTGCAAAGTTGCCATTCTTTCCACTATTGCGCAGCCGTGGTGTGTAGTTAATGTAACGCTGCGATTTCTTTCACTCGCTCCTGCTTCAGCAGATCACACCGTAGCATCCCCATTGTCTCACATGTCAATTATCAAAGTCGCTCTCATCTTGGCTGTTTGGTGGTCGTTCGACAGCCAAGGAAAGTGCATACGACTCCTGCCGCCACTCGTCGTTTGCCTCTCTTTCTCTTCACCATCTCACAACAACTCTCCAAGAAACCCCAGACACCGCCATGAGCGACGAGGTGGCTGACAGGACCCAAAAGGCTATCCGTGCCCAGCTGCTGCGAGACCGTACGTTCAGTCGACCACCAACTGCTCACTCAATTCGGACGCAGCAAGGAGGTGATCAAGAGGGGCCGCCGCTTCATAGGTAGTCACATAGGTCACCAAGGCGACTGGAAGAGAAACTGACTGGGATGCAGTGCAGTGGCGCGTCTGGATACACCCGATGAGGTCGTAATCGAAGTGGGACCAGATCGTGTTTTGTATTGTGTACGCGAGACGTTCCTCAGTCACTACTCTGAGTACTTCCGGCGCGCACTTGCTGGTGCCTGGAGAGAAGCTTCAGAACGCATCATAGTCCTCGGAAGCGACGTCAAGCCCTGCATTTTCAACCTCTTTGTGGAGTGGCTGTACACACAGAAGCTGCCTACTCTGCCTCCCGATTGGCGCCGCATTGCCGACCCTTTGCACCCGTACAGCGTCTCTGCCAAAATGCTCCGCTTGAAGCTGTACGTCTTTGCTGACCGTTTTGTCGTACCTCTGCTACGCGAGCAGCTCAACCGCGCCATCGTCAACGATTACGATTCGGACTGTCCAGCGCTCGAGGAGTACGAAACTGTCAACTACGCCTTCCACAACTTGCCGCCATCTGACCCACTGCTAGACCTCATTGTGGACCGCTATTTCATGGTCTGGAGACTCGATCTCGATGAAGGTGAAGATGAAGAGGCCTACGAGACTCTACCGCACGAGTTTCTACTGCGGTTCTACAAGAGGGTGGGGAAGTGGCGCAAGGATGACATGCAGAATCGGCATCAACTCTTCAACATGGACTTCTGCAGCTACCATGAACACAAGACGGAGCAGGAGAGATTGCAGTGTCCTCACAAGACGGAGAAGATGAAGGCTGGTCAAGTTTGGCTTTCACGGGAGTCGCGTGGCGAGCAGCTTCTCTTCGAAACGAACGCTCCGTAAGCCTGGTGTATACTCATCGGGTGGAGGTGCATGAGACCCGCTTGTGTGTGGCGTTCATTCATTTGCGTGCAAGTGATTCAGCGTGGGACGGATCCGGTGTGTTCGGCTTGCTGCAGAGTGTACAATAGCGTGGATCATGTAAAAAGTCAAGCACGGTGGACGACGCTTCTATTCGAGGGTATCTAATGCTTTGCTTTTACGACGCTCAATACAGTACCGAGATGGGTTCACCCTTCTCGTTGATCAGACTCTCGTCGGTCCTCACTGGGCCCTCGCCGACACCAGTCAAGATGACCCTGCTAACGCCATCCTTGAGGAGACTGACAGCAACTTCGGCATCAGTGTTGGCCTTCTCCGCGGCTTCGTAGTTGCCCTTAACAGCAGCACCACGCTCACCACTCCAGCCGTCCTTGTTGGCCAGAAGGGTCTTGAAGACACCAGCAACGTCCTTCTCGTTCTCCTCGAGGTAGTAGATGACGGCGTTCGGACCAGCATCAAAGGTGTACGCCGCGATGATCTTGCCAGCGGTAGCGTTGATCTGCTCGACCATCTTAATCGCTGCTCTTGAGACATCGTTGAGGTAGAAGATGGGGGGGTATGTGTCGAGACAAGTAGCGTGGAACGAGTTGCTGTCCATCATGGTGACCTTGGCGAAAGTCTCAAAGTCCTTGTTCTTGATAGCTTCTTGCATCTCCTTCATACGTCTGGGCACGGTTTCGCTCGCCCTTGATGCGAAGAGCGAAGACGTGGCGACCGTAGTCTGCATGCCCGATGTGCTCGAGACGTCCTTCTTCGCGGCACTGACAACCAGAATGACGGCGCGCATGTTTGGCCAATGGCTCGCAGGTGCCACTTCGAACGCCTTGCTGTCGGAGCCGTCGGCGGCAGAGCCTTGCTCCCAGCCCACGTATCCACCAAACAGACTCCTGCATGCTGAGCCGGAACCCTGGCGAGCAATGCGCGAGAGTTCGGTCGGATCGGCAGGCAGCTCGTACAAGTTTGCAATTGCGCGTACAAGAGCAGCAAAGCCGGCAGCACTGCTAGCCAGTCCAGCAGCGGTGGGGAAGTTGTTCTCGGACACAATCTTCAAGGGCAGCTCTGCAAGCTTGGGCGCATTGGCATCCTTGCTCTCCACCTCCTTCCTCAGAGCCCTAAGCTCGCGGAAGCACGCCTGTGTTCGGGCGCCGGACACATCTTGCGGCTTGCCGTTGAGCAAGAGCGAGTCCTCGGCAGGGTAGGAAGAGGAGCACGAGGCGGTGGTGTGGGTGCGCAGGTCGTTTTGCGAAAGGGTGACACTGAGGGAGGAGTTGGTGGGAAGGTTGAGCTTAGGGTCGCGCTTGCCCCAGTATTTGATAACGGCGATGTTTACGGGCGCGGTGGTGCTGGCACGGTGAATGTCCGACATGGTGAAGTACGGCAGGGTTTGGCTGGTAGCAAGTGTGGAGGAGGGGTGGAGAGAAAGGGGAGTTGATGGTGGGGTGGAGAGTTTGTTATGCAGGGTCCGGACGTTGGAACCTTGAACCACCAGGCACGACGAGACGTCTACAAAAGCTGAAGTAGATGTGAGCGACTTGACGAGAGGAAGAAGTTGGGCAACTCCTTTTTCAACATCCATAATTCCACCAGCCCTCGATTCATAAAGCTAAAGTCGTTCGTAGCGGTGAACTAGCCCAAAGCATTGTAGTCGATGCCCCGCCAATCACAGCACCCGGCATTCAGCGCATGCCGAACGAGGCGGCCCATGCTCAAGATTTCTGGCCGACCATCTCGTCATTCGCCGTCTGTCTTGCAACACCACAACTCGGACCAGCCGTCACAATGTCCTCAAACGACGCAGCAGCCGCCGCCGGATGCCCCGTAGACCACAAAGCGCGCGAAGCATGGCTCCAACAAGCCCGCGCTGCCGGCAACTCAGCCCCCAACCCTCACGCCTCTGCGCCATTGCCGCCGCAGTCACCAACACAGGCACAACCACAACCACAAGCACAACCACAATCACAACAAGCAGCAGCAGCAGCAGCACCCTCGCCTGTCCAGCAATCATGTGACTCCTCCTCTCTCGACCAATCCACATCGTCTCCCGCGCCCACCGCAACGGGCCTCCTCTCGAACCTGCGTCTGGGCACCGACCGCGAAATCAGCACAATACCACGCTCGATGCCCCACGCCCCCTCGGAGCGGCCCGCCAATAACGAAAAAGACACAGGCGCCGACAAGAGCACAGGAAACTGGATCTACCCATCCGAGCGCATGTTCTTCGACGCCATGCGCCGCAAGTCGTTTGACCCACAGACCTCGGACATGAAGACTATAGTCCCCATCCACAACGCCGTCAACGAGCGCGCATGGCACGAGATCAAGGCGTGGGAAAAGGGCCGGGGGAGCGACGCCTGCGGGGGTCCCAAGCTGGAGAGTTTTAGTGGGCTGAGCACGAGTTTGACCCCCCGCGCAAGATGGAATGCGCTGATGGGGTATCAGGCGCCGTTTGACAGACATGATTGGGTGGTGGACCGCTGTGGGCAGAAGATTGAGTACGTGATTGATTTCTATGCGGGCAAGACGCAGCCGGGGCAGCAGGCTGGGCAGGGGCTGAACTTTTATTTGGATGTCAGGCCAAAGCTGAATAGTTGGGAGGGTGTCAAGACGAGGGTGTCTAGGTTCTGGGGGTTCTAAGCTGGCGAGGCGAGGAGAGGAGAGGAGAGGAGAGGAGTTGAGTTGAGTTGAGTTGGAATGTGGCAAAGGTTGTACGATATACATTGTATCATGGATGTTGGGAATTGCATAGTGGCTTTACTTTGTAGTATATATATATCATGGCAAGGGCGTTTCTTTGGGAGAGAGAACATACAGACAGGAAAGCTGTAGAGTTGTTTTCTCGGGACCACCTCGCTCAAAACAGAGAACAGAGAAGAGATAAGCTGCTCTTTGCAAAAATTCGATATGGATATAGACACTCTTTCAGCGCCATGCATAACACATGATATCTTCTTCTCATCTTGCACCAATCCAGGCCAATAATTATTACAAGAGAAATTCTTAACCAACACTGCACGCTTCTTTCTCGTCTTCAACCGTCTAGTATCGCCGACGGCCAAGTCCATATTTCTGCAATAGCTCGCAGTTGGGCATGGGCATGTTTCTCGCCTGGGCCATGGCCTCTTCGTCAATGAAAAACCACCCCTGCGCATCCTGCATCTTCTTGCTTTGCGAGTGCTGCTCTTGGGTGCACCGGACGTCCAGTGTGTGCACGTACGACTGCTCCACTTGCTTGTCCAGCGCCTTCCATCGCTTGTCCCTTGGACTGCTCCCGTACTCTGTACATACTGACGGCGCGACGTAATACTTGACGCCGGTAGCACCGGACGACGTGTGCTGGCACGTGAATTCCCGTTGCGGTGTGAAGGCAAAGCTAGGGCCTGAGGAGGATCCAGATCCAGAGAAGAGACTCGACAGCAGCGGCAGCACAAAGAGAAACAGCAGAGGGAGCAAGTTCCCCAGGGCGCCACCGAAGCTCGGCTGTGGTTCCTGGCCCGGCGGCTGCGCAGTCCCCGGTCTTCTCCGCGGTCGTCCACCACCAAACTGATGTACCCTAACTCCCGGCCCACCACCAAGGTTGAACACGAAGCCTGGCCCTGTGTCGAATCCGCCTAGCTACATTAGCCCAGATCGTGCGCGCCCAACGCGAGTATGGCATTTCGACCTACCAAACGGCGCACCGAAGCCGCCACCAAAGAACTGTCGGAACAGCTCCTCGGGCGTCATCTCTTCCTGGAAGCCACCGCCCCTCTGTCCCGCAAAGCCACTGAATGGCGACGATCCTCCAGCGCCCGCTGCCGCCGGGTTGAAGCGCGCATCTGGGTCTCCGCCGAACTGGTCGAATTTGCTCTTCTTGTCTGGATCGCTCAGCACCTGGAATGCTTTGCTGACCAGCTTGAACGCCTCGTCTGCGCCTGCATAGCCGTTTTTGTCCGGATGTGTGAGGAGCGACAGCTTTCTGTATGCCTTCTTGATCTCGCTATCTGTGCATGTTTTCTTTACGTCTTCGAGCCCAAGGATCTCGTAGTAGGCGGTAGGTGAGCATCGTTTTATGCGGATTACGGCTGCTTTTTGCTCGACAGTGTAGGCGCGGCCGGCAGAGCCGTCGTGGTGTGCGCGGTCGGACATGGCTGCCGTATTGCGATGTGAGAGGGGTGTATGGGTGCGTGTGTCAGGCCGCGGAGGAGGGCCGCAATGTCTCGTTGGCCACGCGCACCAACCGATACAGGCGTGAGATGTTGCGAGGTGATGTTGGTGGGAAATGCGCAGGCGAAGTCAGTGGACGAGAGCGGACGGCGACCTGTTGTTGTCAGATGTCAGATGCCAGATGCGGCCTGACAGCGTTGAAGTCGAAAGTCGGTCGAGGCCACACTTTCCAAAGACCAGGGTGTCGCTAGTTCGCGCTGGGCACGGACTTCACGTCATTGAACGTGGGACTTTCACAACTCGTCTTCGAGCGCATGGCCCTTTAGTTCTTAATCATCATCAATTCCTCCATTGCTGTTCTATCCCTACATTCCATAAGCTCACACAATGTCCGAAGCAACCAAGCAGTCAACCCTCCAATCGCTACGCAACTGGGGCGGTATGTCTTTACATCATTCTCTCCAATGCACAAGTACCTTGTTCTCACGTGCTCTTCTCTTCTCCTCGCATCACCCAATTCCAACACACATGCATGATCAAGTACACATCCTAACACCCTCACAGAAAACTCCGTGCCACCAACGCTCCTCGCGACACTCATCACAGCACAACATGCGCGCCCATTCCAGGCCCTGCCTATGGCCTTTGCGCCTGTGCTGCTCTTCTCCTCGTACCTGAATCTGAGCAACTACAAGACCGACGCAGCTGGTATCACTGCTGCGTGGAGTGGTCTCTACGGGTTGTTGGCGCTCCGAAGAAGTCAGGTCGGTCAAAGTTCTTCCACAGTGATCGCGTACCAGACATGCTGACAACCATGAAGAAACTGAAGAACAAGTTCACAGTGAGAGGTGTTGTAAGAGGCGGCTCGCTCGCTCTATGTGCTGTTAACGTCGTGGGCTGCGGGCTGGCGTATACCTTTGGCAAGCGCGAGAAGGAGGACAAGGCAGCCTAGAGTGACTGACATGAACCATGTAATATTTGTCGCTGTATGATACTGTGCTGATCAGAGAGATGCCATGAACTTAATCTTCTATTCTCTTCATTCGGACAGTATCTCTTCCAACGTGAATGATGCCGTAATGCAGATGCTCACAGCGACAGAGCCTTCCCAAGGTCTATGCTAGCTGTACTTCATAATGGCGTAGATACTGATGCCTAATATTCTACCAAAATCGAAACGCCAAACCCCGTTTAATGCATAGTCATCGAATCGTTCCTCTTTGACTGGCTAACTTACGACGTGTCCATAGCCTCACCTCCAGTGGTCGCAGCAGCGCGCTCAGCCCTCTTTTTTGCCAACAGGTCTGCCTTCCAAGCCCGAACCTCGTCCCTTAGTGAGTCGTTCGGAATGACGTCTTCGATCTTGAGAGGTGTGCGGTTGAAAGGATCGTGAGGGTCACTGAGAAGATGACTCTGAATAGTGCTTCGATCGACCACTTGCTTACTAATAGGCAGGATAACGGGGTCTTCCATCAGTGTTGCAAGGAGAGGATCAGTGTACTCGTCAGGATACTCTCCCAGGTCTGCCTCCTCTTCATCGGCAGCCTCCTTTGCAGCGCTAATGTTGCGCGCCATGGCCTCCCACTGCCGGAGTTGTTCATGGTCCTTCAGATAGAACTTGGACATGATCTTATGAGCTTCCATCCAATAGTCTGCTCGGTAGGATCGCCCGTCGGTGGCGACAGCTTCGATGAACGATTGCTTGTTCTGGAGATTGAGGTAGACATCCGTCAACTCGGCAAGCATCTGACGAGGGTTCCATCCGTACTCCTCCGGGTTGTCGACCTTTAGACTTGATTTCTTGGGTCCCACCAGGGCTTCTAGGTTGTAGTCGAGCATGTGCGCAAGACGAACAACAACCTCCTTTTTCGTGAACGAGTCGGCGAGCGCTTCAGTAAACAGCTTCAGCATAGCCACTGTTTCATTTGTCAGCTGCATGTAGCTCTTGGCTTTGCTCTGAGCAGCCGACAGCTTCTCCTCCTTCTCTTGACGCACGGCCTGGTCCATGTCTTCTGGTGAGTTCTTCAACTCTTTGGAGACTTCGTGGATCTGTGTAAAGGCAGTGAAGGACTCATCAAGGACGAAGGTAACGTCGTTGAGCAGCAAATTAACGAATTGTACGAAGAACTCAAGGTTGACACTATTTATGTTAGCACTGGCGTTATCTGATACGAGTTGTTTGCACATACCGAGCTTCCGTTGCGAGATTGTCACGATAAACAGGGTTCGGCCAGATGCACTTGATTACCTGGAAGATCTCGTACCGTATGTTAAATTTGTCGTAGAACTGCGTGTGCGCACCAGTGCTCTCGCACTCGTTATAGAACTGCATCAGAGCGTGCAGCAGGTGCTTCATAGCGAACTTGTTTCCGAAAAGGGTGTCACCAAGTACTCCTTTCGAACGACCTGGGATCTCCCAGACTCCATGGAAGAGAATCGTTACCAGGCCGGACTTCAGGTATGGGTTTTTGATATACTCGGAACTTCGAAGGAAGACGATGCAGATCTTCACTAGCTCTTCGCACTGGGTCGAAGTGATGATGTGAGGCATCATTCGCGTGATGAACTTGAAGTTGCCAACGATGTCTTCGACGAAGTACTCGGGGAGACATCGGAAGGCTAGGGACTGTTCACTTGGTAGGGGTAGTTGCAACTCCTGCTTTGGGAAGTCGGCGCCAGAAACGATTCTCAACAGCCAGACGATGACATAACGCATGAGCTGCATCGATCTGGACTGCATAGTCTCATCCCCAAGTACGCCTGCAATTGCATAACTGGTACACGTGCCTCGTTCGATCTGATCCTTGATCTTCTTGACATGGTTGTCGAACATCCTTAACTGTGACGGGTTTGACAAATACTTGTGGCGTTCTGTCTCGAACTTTTCGAGCTCTTTCTTCAGCCACTTGACATCTTTCTGCAAAGAAGAAAGTTTTGAGTTGGCAGCCTCAGTGCCGTAATGATGAGCGGCTACGGTCAAGAAGAATACCTCAGAGATGAAGTTACTAACTCCATCCAGCTTGGTGTCGTAAAACCCATCCGAGGTCTTCTCATCGGCGTTGATCTTGGTCTCATCCTTGATGTCAACACGCGGCGACCGTCGCAGGTACCCAATGTCAATTTTGTCGATCTTGGAGAAGGTTGCGTCCATAAACGGCTCGCAGAGTCGGTCAAGAATAACAGTCACATTGACCATGAAGCCATCAGAGGAGACGGTCTTAGCGTCTACCTGAAGAGCTCGTCGCTTGTGATTCTTGTTCACGGTAAGAGCAAACCAATTGAGCATAGACTCGCGTGAGTCTTTGTTCTTGATAAAGGTGTTTGCAATATCGAAAAGCTCATCTTGGTGAGACTGTAGAGTCATGCGGAGAGCTCGTTGAGCGTTGGCAATAAGACCCTTGTCCCCACCTGCCGCACCCGAGAAGTAGTTTACTGCAACCTCGCCCTGCATTGGTGACAGACGAAAGAACGGTCCGAGCAAGGTTTGTGTCTCAATAGACTGTGCTTCGATACCCACTGGCAGAAACGTCTCTGATTGCACCAAGGCGGTAACGAGTGGAGGGAAACGGATGAGGCTACGCAGCGCCAGCATGTATGGTCTGTAGTCGCTGTTCATCGAGACCCTTGCCAATCGCCGGCTCAAGTCCTCTACAGCGCTCACCAGCGCTTCTTTCGCAGTGTCGTCATCCTCCGCCCGAAGGCATGCTTCCTGCAGGAAATCAAAGCAGATGCCTCGGTCATCATCAGGCCCAAGCAGCAAACGGTCGGTCAAGGCGTTCTCCAAGGGTGCCTCTTCGCCAAACATGTCAGGCATGGTGGCGGCAAAGATGGTGTAGTTGAAGCATATGCGTCGCAGCTCCCGTATGATGTCGAATTTGGGGTCGCTCTTGTTGGTGATGCTCTTTGACTGCTTTGCAACTCTCTTCCAGCACTCAAGTAGATATTCCAGCGCGGCTCCTTGTGTGTGGCTCGACGCAGATTCCAGCACAACCGAATCCAGCATGTCGGTAGTGAATCGAAGAGGCCTGCCTTCGTCTTCGAGATCTTGCTTCAAGCTTGACGCAAAGTAGATCTTATCCTGTGATCGCTGCTCTTCTAGTGTTATCCTGAAGATGCCGCTGATTGTGCGGTTCTCCCATGCTTCGATGCTGACATCTTGAGGTTTTGGCGCAGGTGGCGGCGCGGCGCTGCTGCTCGATGTTGCGGCCGGCTTGATGGTGATACGCGAAGCAGGTTTCGCTTCGGTGTTTCCGTCTGTTTGCGAGCGAAGAACAGGTGTCTGCGGGGACTCGACTCGAGAGTGTGGGGGCGGTGCCTGGGCAGCTGGGGGCTTTGGCGACGAAGTGCCGGATGGTGGAGCTGAGCCGGAAGCTTCAGGATCTGTGGACGGTGGTCGTGAACCGGCTGACGGCCCCGCAAGTTTGGCGAGGCGCTTTGCACGAATCTGCGCAACGTTGTCGTCAGCAGGTCGTTTGGGGCGAGAGCTGTCTGGGAGCTGTACCTTGTCGGCGTCGGACATTGCAGTATCTTGCTGCTCGGGTGGAGGCTGGTTGGCCATGTTCTGGTCGGCCATGATGTCGAGTGTGGGGGAGAAGGAAGGGAGTGGCGCACGGGATTAAGATACAGTACCAAAGAAAGTGTGGCGCCCAGGCAGTGAGGTCGACAGTTGCGGCGACGACGTAGCGGTAGACAACCATAGCTGCGGGCCGGGATTGCCCCACTCGACTAGCTGCACTGCGCGCCTGTACTATGTGGCATTTCACCCACACGCGTAGAGATAGAAGGCCATGGAAGGGTAAGGGCAGTGATTATCAACGACTCTTGCTTGATCGCTCGTGCTGTGGGTGTTGCATGTACCTGGAACTGTGGCGAGACTGGACATGCTTTTTAGATTGTCATCGCACGCGTCTTGCAGCATGCACGCGATTCTATCTGTGCAGCTACCTGTCGAAAAGAGGAACTTGGCTGCACGTGTGGTTATCACCAGTTGATGACTGAGGCACTGATGTTGGTGGGGTGGCTTCCACGTGCATCTTGTAAATCACATCACGGCAGTGCAGGCCACGGCAAGGTGCTAGGAGGAACACGAACGGAGGAACAGACGGCGGTTGGGAGATGACCGTGTGTGTGAAGTCAGTCAACACAGGCGGAGCGCCAAGGAACACGATGGCTGCTGCAGGTGGACCGCGGCGGACCCTGGACGAGACAAGGTGGGCGGCGCACTGCGGAGAACAAAGGCCAAGTTAGCAACACAACAAGCGTGGCCGAGCGAATGGATTGCTTGTTTGTGGTGCATTTCACCGGCGGCCCCGCAGTTCCAGGAGCGGCAGGGCGAGCAGACAGACAGGGTTCGCTGAGCATGGTGCATGGTGCAGCATGGCCAGAAGAGATGTTGTGTGTGTGGTTGTGTGTGTGTGGTTGTCTGTCTGTTTGTGTGTCTGTTTGTCTGGACAAGGGCGGCAACTAACGCCAAGGTTGGCAGGCAGAGGACAGCTTTGTGCTGGGGGGCAAGTCGTGGGGAAATGACAGGCGACCGACGGGCAGATGGAGCCGGGTGCTGAAACAATTGCCAAAGTCTTGTTGCGATGACGAAGGCGCCACCGCCCGTCAGACTGCTCACTGCCCACTGCTGCTCTGTTGGCCGAGACAGAGAGAGACAGAGACAGAGAGACAGAGGCAGCCGTATGTTGACGGTTGGCCGTGGATGGAGGAATACTAAGGACTGCTAAGGAATACTGAGGACTACGAATACTGTGCTCCTACAAAGCGGCGGTCACGGGGCGAGGGAATGCCTGCGCGTGGCCTCGTCGCTATCAGTATCCAGCAGCGTCGTCGTCGTCGTCGTGCTGCAGCGCTAGCCCGGCTGGTTTCCCGTTCAACCTCTTGCCTCCCCCATAATCACATCAACACCAACACCCACCGTCTCAGCACCCTCGCCCGCTGCACTCACCACCCGGCCCTGCCCCTTAACAGCCCGCGTCACAAGCGACCTCCTGCCTGCACGGTACGCTCGCCTTCGCCTCAGCCTCAGCCACACCCTCCCCGGGCGACGTTTGGCCCAGCTCAGCCGCAGCACGGTCCAGCCGCCCAGCCTAGCAGCGTGGAGCGTGCCCTTCATCCTCACAACGCTACATCAACCACCCTTTCTCCATCTCACCTGCTAACTCTCTGCCCGTCCACCAGCACCGCACACTCCCTCCGATCCCACCACACTCCCCCCGACCCGCTCCAAAATGGCCGAGATCCGTCGCAAGCTCGTGATTGTCGGTGACGGCGCCTGCGGAAAGACCTGTCTGCTCATGTAAGTCGTCGCCCGCCCACACGCTTATCGCACACCGCGCCCCCTTTGCCGCCCACAGCAACCGCTAACACGCCCTCTGCAGCGTCTTCTCCAAGGGCACCTTCCCTGAGGTCAGTCTCCACCGCCCGCCTCGCTCCTCGCCCCTCTCCCTGAGCTGCGTCAGCCTAGCCCACCTGCGCCTCCAGGGCCTACCACACCTGGCACGGCGCACCGCAGCAAACACGTCGCCCACCCCATGCCTGCACTGCACATGTACTGACCTTTCTCTGCCTCCAGGTCTACGTCCCCACTGTCTTTGAAAACTACGTTGCCGACGTCGAGGTTGACGGCAAGCACGTCGAGCTCGCCCTCTGGGATACCGCCGGTCAGGAAGACTACGACCGTCTCCGCCCTCTCTCATACCCCGACTCCCACGTTATCCTCATCTGCTTTGCCATCGACTCGCCCGACTCGCTCGACAACGTACAGGAGAAGGTACCTCACACGTCGCCCTCGCCTGCACAAGCAGCTTGCTAACACTGTCACGTAGTGGATCTCCGAGGTCCTGCACTTCTGCCAGGGCCTGCCCATCATCCTCGTCGGTTGCAAGAAGGATTTGCGCTTCGACCAGAAGACCATTGAGGAGCTGCACAAGACCTCCCAGAAGCCTGTAACCCCCGAGCAGGTCAGTTGATTTCACACGCCAGCAAGCTACACAGCAACTAATCCACTACTAGGCTGAGGACGTCCGTAAGAAGATCGGCGCCCAGAAGTACCTCGAGTGCTCGGCAAAGACCAACGAGGGTGTCCGGGAAGTATTCGAGCACGCCACACGAGCTGCCCTGCTCACCCGGAAAGAGAAGAAGAAGTCCAAGTGCACAGTCTTGTAGATGGAACCAAGCACGTGTGAACGGACCGGAGCCGCCACAGCCGCACCATGTTGATCCTGGACAAGAACAACACTGTGGCGGCCTTGATGTATGAATTGTGGGCAACCCGCATGTGAATCAAGGGTGACATGGAAGACGAATCGACCTGTCCCGGCTAGTGAGAGCCGTTTCTTCCACGCACCTGTTCGAGGCGTTAGTGCGCTGAATCTTTCTTGTTTGGAAGTAGTACATCATCTTGGGGCAGTCTATGATGGGGTTTTATTTTCTCAGAGCGTGTGGATCGAGAAGGAGCAGTATCGGTTTTCCAGCAATGGTAGGATCTTTCTAATAATGTGCTTTGCTTTGCCCTGGTCTCGCTCGCATGTTGCTGGACATTCTTACTGCATGGAAGTCTATACCACTCGCTCACTCTGCTATGGGTTTGGTCAATAGGAGTCTTTGCTTGTAGTATTGTTGTGTTTGCATGTTTATCGTGATGTGATTTGATGCCATGATCTGATACTGGTGTTCTGGAGATAAGAACCTGGGACCATGGTACCTAACCGCCGATGTTTATGCAACCAGCCACTCCAACAACCATGTCACACCTGCCTACCGCTCTTCACAACAGCACGTGCGTGTATCCGTCCGTCCGTCAGTCAGTCCGTCAGTCAGTCAGTCCGTCAGTCAGTCAGTCAGTCAGTCCGTCAGTCAGTCAGTCAGTCAGTCAGTCAGTCAGTCAGTCAGTCAGTCAGTCAGTCAGTCACACTCACTTCTTTCCTTCTTGCAGTCCCCAATCCCTTGTCTATCCTTGGAATCTATATTCGTATGCAAAAGAACGGTAGAGTCTAGAGATTGGACCGCCGCGTCTTGGACAAGCACTGCCGACGCATGGCATGATATGCTCCGCCCCCTTCCGCGTCGTGGCGCGTCGGCCCTTTCAGAGTCCTCTTGCTTGTTGATGTTTGTGTTGAGAGTGGCAGGTAATTAAGGAAAAGCAAGAATGGATGTTCTTGGTCTTTAACCATGACTCAGACGTGATTGTGTCAAGTCATTCTGTATGTAGTGATTCAAGAGTTTGATTCTTTTGTTGATAGTCGTTCTTTTTCGCCGTCATCTATCTGCACCGCAGGGAGGTTAAAAGTCCCTGGACAGCAATCATCACACATTATCATGTCGTGATAGCCAATACCCCAATACTCCAATACCCAGGTGCTGGGTTCCCAACGCCGCGCCTTTATGCATACCAAGCCGAAACAAAAACGCCGTATTCGAATCCCTTTACATGAATACTGAAAGAGAAAACACGCTGCCAACCAGCAGTGCTAAAGAGGTCTTGAGCGACCTGACAGCACCACTCTGCTGATTGCCCTGCTGCTGGCTGTCTGCAACGGAACTTGCATCGGGGCTCCCTTCTACTGCCGCAGTTTGCATCGCACCGGTTGAACCACTCGGCGAAACCGACGCAGTCCAAGTAGCTGATGATGTCGATCCACTACTCGTCGAGCCTGAACTCGAGCTCGAGCTCTGCTCCCCCGTCCGTGGCGTCCCCAACCCGACTCTCGACTTGTCAAAGTCGAACACGGAATACACGTTCTTTAAGAAGACGTCTCCAATGAGCCATTGGCTTTCGTTGAAAGTCTGTCGTCCGACAATGTTGCTCCTGCACAGTCCACTGTCGAGTTTCCCACCTAGCCAGTCGCTCGTCGAGATGTTGTATCCCACGTCTCCAAATATGAACTGCAGCGACACTTTGGTATCGCACGGTACACTGAACGTCTCGCCGCTCTGTACGAACCCAGTCATCTGAGAGTGGATGGCAAGTGCATCGGCGGGCGGCATCAGTATGTATGACGTGCCTGTATCCATGATGCCCTGTTTACCGCCCAAGCCGAGCGTTTTGCCATTGACCGAGGCGTCGGAGAGAGGAACCTCCCAGAACCCGGTATCGTTGGGGACGCAGTCAAGCCAGTTCAGGTCTCCTGAGAAGCGATCCTTGTTGACCTCACCCAGGTTCAGCTCGCCGTCGTTTAGCCCGTCGCTGACGCGGCTGAGGTGAATGCCGTAGAGTTTGGAGCCGATGAGGTGCGAGGAGGAGAGGGCGTCCATAACTTGGGGCGCGTCGACTGCGTCTGTGCCTGTGTCGCCACGGCCGATGCCGAGGATACCGTCCATGGGGTAGGATTTGAATTCTGACGAAACATTGGTCGCAAGACCGAAGGTCAGAGACGGAGATAGCGAGCCAATGTGCAGTGTGTCAGTTGCAAGCGTGCCACTGACGGAACCTGTGCCATAAGTGACGCCGAAGGGCGTATCTTCTGTCTAGGGGCAGGAGTCAGCTGTACTGTGTGCAATACCATGGCTGGTATGTGTTACCTTGAGAGAGCTCGAGTCCCCCTTACCAAACGTAGTGTGTGTCCCACAAGCATCGCTTTTGCAGTCTTGTCCCATCACCCAAGTATTGCTCGCTGCAGAGTCAAGAAGCAGATGGTATTCCTCCTTGCTGTCTCCAAAGCTCACAGCGACCATGTAGCTCAAGTCGTTGCCATCCTGGTCGATCGCCACGCTATTCTCTTGTGTTGGGTTCTTCGAGTCGACGATGTTGTACGAGTTCTGGCGGGAACGAAGGGACGTGGAGATGCGGCGTAGTGGTAGGGTTATCGAATTCGATCTGGCCCTCACAGGCTGGATATTTCGCCGGCTTGAAGAAGTGGTGCTGCTATCGTCGCCGTACTGGTAAGGGTAGAAGGCTGTGACGGTTGGCCATAATGCTGCCGAGACAGCCAGCCATGTTGACACTGGGGTAAACATTATATCGTTTGCGATGTGAAGAGGAGTTGTCGAAGAAACAGGTCAACTTCAGTTAAGAAGTCGAGAGGCGATCAAACCAAGAAATCCAAGCAAGGCAAACCCGTACTCGAGCTCTTCTAAATTCCAAGCGAATGCTGCTTGTCAAGGCAGGCCAGGGCGGGAATCCGGGAGAACCGCCGTATCTGTAACGAGACAGAGGTACAATCTCCAAAGCTGGCTCGAGGAAGGGATGTGTGCATCGGGACATCAAGAGGGAGGCAACACCCTCTCACCCCCTTCTCGAGCTGCCATGCAAGCCCTGAGCTGCAGTGACGTTCGAATGTCCATGTTGAGACGAACGACAGGGTTAGGGCGCTGGTGTTTGGGGTCGATGTGGGGCTGACCAGCTACCAAAAAGCCGGATTCATCTTCGTTGAAACCGCCATCTGCTGCCAGGCACGCCAATAACGGCCTGTGGAGCGGCTGTCATGCGTTAACTTGGGACGTTGAGAGCCCCTGGCTGAGGTGTGGGTTGCTTGGAAGTACCGCTTTGAGCTTTTGATTTGCTGCAAAGAGCTGCAGCGCGTCGTGAGCTGAGTGAGATGTACCGTATCGGCGTACCCACCTTGAGTGATCGACAACTACGCTGCGAACGCGAGGCACAGTTCGAACTAAACTCCACAATCACGAATTCGTGAAAGTTGGAGTCGACCATGATTCTCTTTCTGTTGTTGATTTCAGTCCTGTTTTATTTTACAATGCTTGATGCTTTACGCTTTGCCAAAAAAAACCAGGTCTACTGGTTATATGTACGTAGACTGCTTTATGCTTCTTGACGCTGCCATTATCAATCCTCCCACCCTTCCACATTACCGATTCAGACTCAACAGCTCATCAACATATCTCCTGGCATCAATCCCAATGCCTTCTGCCAGTCCCCTCGGCCCCCAACCGGCTGCTTTCCCACCCATTCTCTGACTCTGGCTTGCACCGCCCATGCCCATCCCACTCCACATGCCACTTGCAATTCTGCTCCCCGTACTCTTGGTACTCTGCGGCTCTCCATCCCTCGCTCTCCTGATAAGAAATGCTTCTCGCAGCTCATCAGTGTTGAACTCCTGGCTCACAGCATTCGAGTCCGCACCATCTTCCTCTTCTTGCTGGGTGATTTGGGACGGCGGGAGCCGCATCCATACCACCCACCATCCGCGGCTAGTCTTGCATGTACGTTCTATTTCGTCCAGCGTGCGGCGCGTACTTGATAGTGTTGCCAGAATCTGCGAGTGCACATTCAGCGCTTCAACCCTGCTCCAAGTATTTGCGTGGCTAGCGTTGCTGCTCAAGCCTTCAGCGATGAGCGTTCCTGGGTCGGGAATGTTGGGGATGCTGGAGTGCACGGTGAGTGTGCGCGGATCCCAAACGAGGTCATAGATGGGCTGGGTGTTTGAGCTGCCTTGTGTTGAGGTGGTTGTACGTGGGCTTTGCGCCGCAAGAAGGCGTTCTGCAACGCGCGAGGGTGCTGTGTTCCTGTCGAGAGAGCGGTGGAGCGGCGAGAAGAAGTTGTGAATATCTCGGTAAAAGGAGGCTATGCTCAGGGAGCTCGTTCGGTGGGCAAAGAGGAAGGTATAGATGAAGGGACGATGCTGTCCGAGTGTTAGCGTTGAGAACGATTCGCTGCTTGGACAGCCTACACACCACATAAACCACAGGTCGTAGCCGTGACTTTTCGAGCTTTGTCTCGCTCTTGAAGCTAGGTTCCTTGCTGTCTTCACCAGGCGTCTCGTCAGATTCCGATATCGACGAGCCCTTGCTGATCTGCTCAACATATACAGTCCGCAGTGGTATACGAATGTTCCAGTTGCCCTCGTCGTTCTCATCGTCCAGGTCTGTCTCTGTCATATCACCCTTCATCCCAATGAGGAAGTAGCCTTCGTTTTCTTGTCGGACCTGAGCTTTGCGCTTCTCCTCGACTAGGTCGACATCTGGAGCAGGCTCGATGAAACGCATCGCTTCTGGTGATTGTTCTCTTCTTGTAGAGTCTGGTTCTGCCGCTGGCACTGGCACTGGTTCCTGGGCCACGTCTTGCTTCTTGCCACCCCATGCTGTGCCGTATCCAAGGGTCACGTACTTCATCCATGTCTCGCCATCGCCCAAAGACGCCAACATGTGCCCGGTCTCTTGCTTTGCTGCAGGCTCGGTCCGCCCCTCGGCATCATCAATCGCCTTGGAAGCCTTGTCTAGTGAACTCTCCACTGCTTTCACAATCGGAGGAGGTATACGAGGTGCTTCGCCTGTGCCAGAATCGTGTGGTGGGGACTTGTCTTCCACTGTCGATTTGGTGAGAGCTGCATCTGCTTGGGGTATTGTCGCGTTGGGGTTCCTTCGTCGACGTTTTCTGCGGTCAGCCGTCGGGTTATCTCTAATGCCATATGCGTGGTCCCCGTAGTGGTATATTGTCTCTGTCCAGTGCGCGACATCTCGCAAGGAAGCTCGATTGAGTCTTCCCACGCCAGAAAAGACAACACCGTCGGTAGCAGCGACATTGCCTCCGCTACCGATCCACGGCTCAGCTGGTTCGTCATCTCGCACCCTCGGGTCTGTCTTTGCCTTGGCGTTCTGCAATGGCGAGGCCTCTCCAAAGCGTGACACGACAACATCGACCAGGCCCTCGGTTCTGCGGGCAAAGTCCTCGAGCACGTCGCGCTCGCTGCTGCCCCATTCCTCTTCGCCCACACCCATGCCGAGCTCGCCTCCAGCTGCCAGCTTCAAGCCATTGAACATGTCCACGGCAGGGCTGCCGTGGAGCAGGACGTCCCAGTTGGCGGAGAAGCGACTCCAGTATGTGTTCATTATGCTGCAGAACTTGTCTCGGCCATGCTTCTTGAAGAGCTGGTGCAGTGGCCAGCCATGGTGGAGGGTGAAGATGTGGTGAGCGCGTATGATCTGCTGGATCAGAAGAGCGGGCGGACTGACTTCTCGCGAAGAGTACTCGACGGCTGGCTCGGTGTTGCTGGCGTCTTTGGAGGTGCTCGCGGCGGGCAGCTGGGTGAGGTCGATGGACTAGACGCGTCAGTTCGGTCCTTTGGAGCTGCAGCAGGCTGGTGTGCATACGGCGAGTATCCACCACCCGTCCTCCAGTTCATGCAGCACAATGCGCGACTTCTCCGTCTCTATCGAGTCGACTTTCTCGCCGTTTGAGAAGGACCTGGTCATCGTTCAGTCAACCTCACGCCACTCGTGCGTCCTTGCTACTGCTCACCTTGCAAAGCCCACCATGCCCTGTGCAAGTCCCACCTGGCGCAGCTTCTCGTTCTCCTCTTCGCGCAGCTCCTTCTCAGCCTGCGCATTGCCATGGCCCAGCTTTGCGCGCGCCTTTGCCGCTTTCGCATAGTAGAAGACAATCTGCTTGTGGAACGTCTCGTCCGAATCGCCGAGAGACGGGTTGTAGATGGCGAGGAAGCTCAGCTGCGCGGGCACAACCCTCGCAACAGCCATGGACGACGACATGGTCGCGGTGGTGGCAGCCTTGCAGGCGGTTGCGCGAGGCCTGAACGAGTGGATGGGTGGTCGGTCGACGGTTGCGTCACGCTCCTCGGCGGGCGTGAGTGCGGTCAAGTTCGGGGGTGTCGCTCAACACGCAGATGGTTTGCTGACTTCACTTCTCGCGACTCTTCCACTGCAGTGGCATTGCCAACCTGTTTCTGCCTTTGAGTGGGCAGCCCCCGGCTTTTGAAGCTGCGGCCAGAGCCATGCACAACATCGCGATGCACTCTCCACGCGAGGCGTCGCAGAGCAGGGGTGTCGCCGGCTGTTGGCGTGCACTCGCGCTGCCATGGCCCCGCCAAGTGTGATTGCAGATCTCGATGGCGCTTGATGTGGCAGACATGGCATTCGCACTTCACCCTCCTTGTGCGAACCGTCCCCCAACCATGCTCTGGAGGCTCCCGGCAACGGTCCGCTCGTTGCTCGTTCCGAATTGTCGCCGTCACAGCAGCACTTCGATACGAGATGCAGACCCGCTGAGGATCCTGTTCTGCGGCTCTGATGAGTTCAGCATCAAGTCATTGTGTGCCCTGCACCATGCCCAGCGCCATGTGCCTGGCCTCATAGACGAGATCCATGTTGCTCACCGCCCGGCGAAGCCGACGGGCAGGGGCTTGAAGACACTGAGAGAAGGTAATTACACGTGAACTTCATGCATCCTGCTGTCGCAATGGCAACCGGGCTGTTGCTAAACAATCGTGACATGTCTTGACGACGGCCATCCATCCCATCCACGACCATGCACGACCACGCACAATGCCCAAGAACTAACATGGCCATGTAGTGCCCATCGGCCAAACAGCCCGCCATCTCTCCCTCCCCACGCACACCTTCGACACCTTCACCGGCTGGTCACCGCCTTTCTCATACAACATAGTCATAGCCGTATCCTTTGGCCTGCTCGTGCCCTCAAGGATTCTAGGCCAGGCGAGCTACGGCGGTCTGAATGTCCACCCATCTCTGCTCCCCGATCTGCGCGGCTCCGCGCCCATCGCACACGCCATTCTGAAACAGCGCGAATACACCGGTGTCACCGTCCAGACACTGCACCCCCAGCACTTCGACCAGGGCACCATCCTCGCCCAGAGCCTCGCGCCAGGCGTCAAGATCGAGACAAATGAGACGGCCAAGCAGCTCGAGGCCAGATTGGCCGACATGGGCGCAGACATGTTGGTTGATGTCTTGAAGTCTAGGAGCTTTGTCGCTCCGCTTCAGAGTGTAGGTTGGTACACTGGGCCTGTTGACTACGCGCCAAAGACCACAAAGCAAGACCGCTTCATCGACTTCCGCACGCATACCATGTCTGAGATTCTCGCCATTCACCGCGCATTGGGGGATACATGGTGTTTGCTCCCCAACGGTGACAGGCTTATTGTGCACGAAATGGTGAGTTTGGATGACGTGCAAGTGGTGAGCCTCGGTGCTATAGAAGAGACTGGGGAGCCAGGGCTGTGGGTACAGGACGATTCTCGCGTGCCCCTGTTTCGCGCCGCCTGTGGACGCGTCGGTGGGCTGAGGAAGAGCACCTACGCGGGCGGTCTCGCGGGTAAGGGAAACAAAAAGGTCAAAAAGTTGCTGCAAGGAAAGCTCTCAGCTTGAAGGTATGGTTAGGTAGAACAGCTGGAGAGACCTGTACAATAGGGAAGAGATGTACGATTAGAAGAGTTCTATATACCCGGCAACGCCATCGCAATGCAGCCCATACCGAAGTCATGTGGCCTATAAACTACCAATCGTCCCCCCAGCCTTCTACCTCATCTTCTTTGCTCTTCGCTTCTTCTTTCTTGACTTCTTTTTTGGGCGCCACAACGACTTTGCGTGTCGCCGAGCCCGTCGTGCTCGACCTTCCTGCGACGATTGGTCTCTTTGCTGCAGGTGTTGTCGACGACTTTGTTAAACCCTTGGGTAGAGGATTCTTTACAGTCTTCTTGGTTTGATTCTGTGCTGCCAGCCAACCTGCAAAATCAGGCTCGCCCTTGTCGTCAAAGGATGTTGTGCTAGTTGGCTTGGAGACTGCCGGTGTACCCCAAGGGTCTTCTTCTTCGTCTTTGGTTGTTGCGCCATTGCCAAAACCGTCGTCATCCGCGAAACCGCCCCAGTCTCCATCAAAGTCCTCTGCTTCGTCGTTGAATGCTGCAGCTGGATCTGGCGACTTGATTGTAGGTATGTTCGCTGAACTCTTCGCAGTGTGTAGCGGCATGCCAGGTTTGGAGGCTAGGGGTATCGGAGGTTTGCTCGATGCTGTGGGCGGAACGGAAGACGACCTCTGATCGGAGGTACCATTCGTAGCACCTCCAGCTTCAATCTGGCCACTTGTTGATGCAAGCTTATTGGTAAAGCTAGAGATGGCCCAGCCGGCCCATCCACTCTCGTTCGCTGGTGTGCCCATGCGTGGAGCAGCGACGCCTCCAGCTGTAGGTCCTGCCGGCGGTAGTACAGTGTCTGGCATAGAAGCCGCATGCTTGCGTATGCGGGCAATGTAGATATCCACGCTCTTCTGGGCTTGATCGCGTATAATCTTTTCCTTGTCGACCAGGGACGGACACATGATTGGCAATAGTTTGGCAGCACAGTCCTCTTCGCTGAACAAGTCGGCTGTTGCAGCCAGGGCTAAGAGAGCAGCATTTCGAGCGTGTACGAAGGGATCGCGTAGCGATCGTGCAAAAGCTGCTGCGAGTACCTTGGCTCTGCTCTGCGATGTTGTTAGCAACTGGTTCCATTGATGATGCGATCCGGACCCACATTAACACCCAAATTGCGAGCAATCTTTCCTAAGCAGATGGTTGTGTTGGTACGAATCCCAGGCTGCTCGTCGTTCGCTGTCTTGGCTAGATGTCTCAAAAGTTCGCCGTTCACTATTCGATCCGAGAGCTTCGGTACTACTGTCAAGACAGCTCTCACAGTTTGCTCCCGTACAACAGGCGCTATATCTGTGAAGCCAGTGACCTGCTCTATAGTTAGCATGCTACAGTGTCCCAGTGAGATGATCAGGCCTACCATTTGTGGAAAGATCTTATCGTTGACAAGTTTCTGTGGCAGATGATCGATCATCAGTGGGAGATTGTCCAGTAAGCAGACACGAATGGCTCGGTCAGGATTTGCGAACAGTCGTACAACCACAGGGGTGATTTGCGTCTCATACTCCTCGTCAGACAGCTTCTGCCCTATTTGCATAACAGTACCGAAGACTTTGGCACCACCGCCACCAAACTCTACCGACTTGAGTAGCTCTGGAAGCACTTTCATTTTGAAGAAATCGGCTGGAAAATCATCTGCTACCTTGTCGAGCTTGCTAGTCTCTGTCAGTAGATGGCCTCGGTCTTCCCGAAGAAGCAACCTACCCCAATAATTCGTTTCGCTCATCTTCTGCTTTGAGACCAAGGCTGTCGATATCCTCAGTAACCTGAATCAATGGTGTCTGGAAAAATCCTCCTATCCGCTTGCCTTGATCCAAGAATTGGCCAACACTCATTCGAGATTTAGGATTCGGGTTCAAGAGGCGCTTGTACGATTGGTGCATGCTCGGAGGTATGCTCTTCATCTGCGTCAGCTGGTCGCTGCTGTTGTAGCTGCCACTGAAGCACTCGAAGATCAAGATGCCGAAGTTGTATGCATCCACCGCAGGCGTGGGATTCTGCTTGATGACCTCCCACCCTGCTTTCGAAATTTCTGGTGCCATGTACCGTCCAGCATCGGGTATCAGGCCACCATATGTCGGCAGAATGGAATCGTCCTCCTTCACAGAGCTCAGCGCGTCAAAACCGCCGAGCTTCCATTCTCCACTTTCGCCAAAGAATATCGAGGCTGGGCGAATACAGCCGTGTATCGAGGCAGCTTCGGTATTTACGAACTTCAGAGTCGTTGCAATGTTGTGCAACCCCCATTTTGTTGTTTCCTCGGTAAGGCTTCTTCGCTTTACATGCCAGCTCAGCGGAGTAAGTCTCTCGGTCGCAATGTAGATGTACGTTTCCGTCTGCACTTGCTTAGCTCCAGATTGTCTCCAACAGCCTGAATGTACGCACTTCTACTGTGTCGAGGACCTTGACCACACCGGGATGTCGTAGCGTTCGTAGCTTTCGCAGCGCATTGCGGGCGAGGGGCAATCGTGACTTGTTCGCTGTTATGTCGAAGGAGAATATACTGCATTTGGAGCCGTCTTCCTAGCAGGATAATGTTAGCTCATATGCGCAAAGAGACACAGACATTCGGGCCATACTCGCTTTGTGCCGTTGTGTAAAGTCCAGATGGAGTCGTCAATGTCCACACGATCTCCAAAGGTGTAACCCCACGTGGGATACCCCTTGGAGATTGCTGAGGCCACTGCAGATTTGAGAAAATCCATAGCCACTGTTGGGTGCACTTTCAAGGGAGCAGCGTGTGCAAGTGCGGTGTTGACGTTCGGACTTGCGAACGAGCAGCTTCCCTAAGGACAGATGCGCCCCACACGGTGATGGCCTCAGGCTGCGATGGACCCCTGCACGTGAAGGCGCGTTAATCCGTGCACGACCAGCTTCTCTCGCGCAACAGACTTCTATCTACTTTTCCCATGTCGAGCTCTAACGACTTGGAGCCCAGCGGCTCGTTAATATAATTCCGAGACAGAACAGCGCCTCACCGTGAGTAAGTGAAGCTCTTATCATCAATGCACACCCACCCAGCGTATGACGAACAATTGGTAAAAGGTTAGATTGCAATTGTCGATGGTTTTCCTTTGGTCTCTACGTCCTTTCGTGGCTGCTTGGAGAGGAAACCTCGGTGAACGCAAAATGCTACCAACATCGAGTTTACAACAACTGACGCGATTGGTTCAAGCACAGCATTCCTTGATATCGATGCGAGATACCTGCTGACCTATGTAGTTTCTATGATAGAGTCAATTGTTGCCTTTCAATCCTCACTCTAGTAAGCGTCTAGCGAGCAGTCCGTACGAATATGGAGAAGATCTCATTACCAATAACTTCAGCTCTCAAATTTGCACGTATATAAATTCATGGTAAAATATGGAGAGTAGAGGTGATTAGTCGCAGCTGTGTAGCTGGCGACATCCTTCATGACCATTGAAAGGATCTCTGAAAGGTGCATGTAAAATGTAAACTCAAGCAAAAGAAACCAACCGACTTACTGCGAGTCTCATCTCAGACCTGTGGAGACAGATCAGCACTCGAATACCGCAAAATAGAAATCTCGTCATTTACCTGCCAATTTTTGATTTGCATAATAATACATACCCCCCCTGCATTTCCACGTAAATACAATCAACTTCAATTCACAAAACGTCGACCTACACACACGCCAAAGCTACCGAGGTAACCAAACGGGTAACATGTAAGGCCTACATTGCGGGGTCCGTACAGCCCCGCATTCACAACACCAACTGCAACTTCTTGTCTGACTACCACTGTTCTTTCTTGTTATTCTGTCACTGCTCGATTAACCGACCAATTGCACTATACCTTCCTAATCATCATCCTCTGCCGTCAACCAACCAATCAACCAACCTCACTCCCCCTATCACCACAAACTCAATCCCAAACATGCCATACTCACTCAAAGACCGCAATGTCCTAATAACAGGCGGTTCAGCGTACTTTCCCCCCCTTCTCTTTCAATTCCATGTCTCGCCTGCTCAACTGACTCCTAGCACAGAGGCCTCGGCGCCCTCCTCTCCACCACCTTCGCAGCCCAAGGCTGCAACATAGCAATCAACTACTTCAACCGGATTGAACCGGCGCAGGAAGTGCAGCGGCTGTGTGAAGAGGTAGGCGTTCGGGCCGTGTTGGTGAAAGCTGTATGTTGTGTTTTCTTTTCTTCTTCAGCTCTGGGTCGTCTGTCTTGGTATCTGAGGTGTTGGCATTGACAAGGGCTTGTGATAGGACATGACGCGGACGGATGAGGCGAGGAGAGCTGTGCAGGAAACAGTTGAGCAGTTGGGTGGGATCGATATCGTGATTGCTAATGCGGTGAGTTCTTGGTCGTTGTGGTGATTGATGGTACGTGCTGATTATATTTAGGGATGGACAAAGTTCTGCGAGTGGAAGGATCATGATGGGATGAGTGAGGAGGAGTGGGACAAGGTATGTATCCTTATTGTAATCCACTTCTGTGTTTTGTGCAGGAGTATTGTTATACATGTGCTGACACTTGCAGTGCTGGTCCGCCAACGTCAAGGTCCCACGCGCCCTGCTCCTCGCTGCCAAAACCACTTTTGACGCCAATCCCGACGGTGGGCAAATGATTACCACAGGTTCAATAGCTGTAAACTCCTTTCCCTCCTCCCGTTCAATCTCACTACGTGTATTCTAACTTGCTCAGGGCATCAGCCAAGGTGGCTCTTCTATGCCCTACAGTATAACCAAAGCCGCCCAACTGCATCTTGTAAAATGCCTCGCGGTAACCATGGGCCCCAAGATTCGCGTCAACACCGTTCTCCCGGGGCTGCTGTTGACGGAGTGGGGTAAGAAGTATTCGCCTGAACGTATCGAGGCGCTCAAGAATGCTGCGGCGTTGAAGAGAGATACCGGCCTGGACGACTGCGTAGACGCGTTTGTCATGTTGGCCAAGAATTCGAGTATGACGGGTATGAGGATTCAGGTCGACGCTGGGCTGAACGTGCAGGGTGCGTAGTGGTGTGGTATGGTATGATAGACTTGTAGATTCGCAACGGTCGAACGAGGCCAGTGAGACTGCATTCAGTCCTCGCAAGTCTCGGTGTCATCGAGCGCACGCACGACCTCTTCCATATCTTTCGGACTGGTGATGGCCCACACGCCTCCCCCTTTGACAGCGCCTTTCATGCCAACTTCTTTGCCGACGAGGTTTCTGCCGACTTTGCCGGGTCCGATACCAATGTAGCGCATCACCTTTGCTTCTTCGTGTAGGTATTTGACGCTCTTCCACCACTGAACTGTCTCGACGCAGCTTCGTGCTAGTAGATCTTTGAGCTGGTCTTTGCTCTCGTAAGGCCTCCCTGTGACATTTGACACACACGGCATGACGCCTGGCCAAGTGACTATATCGCTCCCGTCTGGCTTCTGTTTATATAGCATGCGCTTCACTGTCTCGTAGGTAGGCTTCATGAGTGGGCCGTGGAAGGGTGTGTCAGATTTCAGGCGAACGTGTCGCGGATCGTGGCCGCCGAATTGGCGCAGGTTGGTGAGGAGCGTATTGATGCGCGCTATGCTGCCACTGAGCACAATCTGATTCTTCGAGTTGATGTTCGCAATGAGGACCTGCTGAACCGCCGGCAGGTCGTCGTTGGAGTCTGATCGCGATCCGCCCAGGCGCAGGAACTCGTGTATGCCAGCGACGAGGGCTTTCATATGCTCTTCTGATTCGCAGACCAGGGCAACCATGCCAAACTCTCCGCCCTCGGCCTCGACGGCGTCCTTGCTGCACTTGCTCGCGACTTCGGCACGGCGCCGCACCATCTTCAGCGCGTCCTGGAAGGCGAGATAGCCGCCTGCAACGAGCGCGGCAAACTCGCCCAGCGAGTGGCCCAGCGTGATGTCAACGCGCTCGGTCGTCTTGAAGCCGAACTCTTGTTCCAGGATGCGCAGAATGAGGATGCTCGTTGCCATGATGGCCGGCTGTGCGTTCTCCGTGTGCGTGAGCTCGGCATTAGTGCCTGACTCTATGATCTTGGTGAGGGGCATGTGCGTGAGATTGAGCGTCGCGTCAATCTCCTCGAGGATGGGCTTCGCAGTGCGTGGGAAGGCTTCGAGCCAGGGCGTGATCATGCCCACGCGCTGTACGCCCTGCCCTGCTGTCTGTCAGTGACTGCGTCGAAGGCGCCAGCTGGGAGTAGGCATAGGCGCACCGGGGAAGAAGATGGCAGTCTTCGGTCTCTTCGCTGTCGACGAGCTGCTGCTCATGCATCGGCGTGCCGCTGGCCTGCTGCCACTGCTAGTCCTCCGCCCACCACATCGCGCGCCCGCCGCCTCCACCCGCGGAAGAAATCGAGAAACCGGGCCACGCGGGCTCGACATGGCAATGGCGTGTGTCGTGCTATTGTTTGGTGCGCATGTTAGGGTTTCCCCGAGGGCTGGCGGAGCTGCGGAGGTTAGCACTGTGGGGGTGGAGGCTGATGGACGTGGAGCTTGGGGCTGACGATCGATGCCGGGCCCGCGGCCGAGGTCTGTACAGTATTCCCGCGAACTCGAAGAAGTTACGGGACAGTCTACACCGAACGACCCACTTGCTGACACTCCTGCACCACGTCTGTACATATACATTCGCTTTGTATGCAACAACCAAGCCCGAATAAAAATGTACACCGTCACCCCACAGCCCAGCCAGTTCCCTTGCCTGCTCTTGCTGCTTTGCCAATCTCCCAAGCATATCTCACATGCCCTACATGTTGTCAAAATCCAGGCCCCAGTCGTCGTCGCCGCCTCCACCCATGTTCATGTCCATGTCCATATCCATGCCCATGCTCGCCATATCGCCCAGGTCAAGATCTGGTAGGTTGCCCAGGTTAGCATTCATGTCACCCGTCATCCCATCACCACTCTCCATCCCCATGCCCGACAGATCCAACCCCTCTGGACCAGTGAGCTCTTCCATACTGCGTTCTAGCGCCTTCTTATCCATGTTAGGAATTTCCATGTCGCTGGCAAGACCGGCCGTCGCTGCGTCCTCCATAGCCTTGTTGATATCGTCGGAGATGTTCTGCGCCTGCATGCCATTGATACCAACGTTGGGGAGGCTTATGACAGGTGCTTGAAGCCCTGCTTGGCCAATTGAGGCGAGCTGTGCTTCCACACGTCGATGCAGACGCACAATCGTTTCTGCACCGAGAGCATCTGTGCTGACTAAACTGGCGGCGTTGTCGAACATGTGTTTTAGCATCTCACGCAGATTGATCCGAGTGCGTGGCAGTGTCGGTGCAGCAACTGGACTTCCTATCCAATCGATCGAGATAGGGCTGTCTTGAACCGTTGGCGCACAGATAATCGACACGCCAATGTCTAGTGCAGCTGCACCATTGCCAGCCTCTGTCTGTGCCCTCACTTCCTCCACGATCGCTCGTACCGTCTGATACACGCCCAGCAGGTCTGACGATGCATATACTTGGCGATGCGTATAACTAGGTGGGTTTGGGTTGATCGCAGCAGTGGATGCCCACTGTGCTAGCTGCTGTACAGTATGCCGTAGCGCTGTATTCAAAGTGCTGTTCGGCGCATTCGTCCACTGTTCGAGTTCCCTTGTCGAAACATAGGACAAGCGGTCATAGTGTGCATTGCCTTTTATGGCTTGCAGGAGGGGCTCGATGTTGCTCCGGTTAGCTTCTCGTCGCTGTAACGTGCGAAAGCACTTTTCCAGACGACTAGATACCATCGCTATGATAGTTGAATGCATGGCCTGAGCATCCCCAGATGATGGCACTGTGAGTATGATCTCTTGGAACATCCGCATCATAGCGTCAAGGTCGCTATGTGTTTGTTCAAGGGCGTGGCTTGTCATCCAACTCAATCCTCCGATTAACGAGGGTAGCAAGAATGTCTCTCCAAGATCTGCACATGTTGTCAGTCGGACATGTAGGGCAAAAAATAGATGAAAACGTACACTCTAGACCACCTTTCACTGTTTCATAAGACAAGATGCCTGCAGAGCATGCCATAACCGTCTGGCTGAAGAAAGTTGGTACGATTAGATAGAAGTCCTGAGGTCGACACGAAGCAAAGACATCATTGCTGAGGCCTTCGTTTCCAGAATCGTACAGCCCTTTTAGCCAGCTTGCGAGGTGCTTGCTTTGATCCTCTGTCAAGTCATCTGGGTTTATGCTATAGTTGCTCCGCTCAATTAGCCGCGCAACAAACGATTCATGTCCAATTCCAATATCGGTGCTTGTGAAACCATAGCGACAGACAAAGGCCATAATCAAGACGAGTATTGCGCCAAACTCATCGTACACTGGCTGATACTCGCCTACAACCCTTTAGTACTGGATGCTTGTTCGGGACGTTTCGTCTTACCTTGATCACTATCGTAGTGCCAATCGTCCAGAAACTGACACAGCGGTCGAAGAATGCTGGCAGGCGAGGTGAACTGCAGCATGACGTCTAGACACTGCGGCTTCTTTGACAGCAGATTGCAGATTTGTTTCAGGTACATCGTCACCTGAGTCTCGCAAAGATGCGCTATGAACTAATGCAAAGTAAGCACATATACACAGAAGGACTTGTTGTGGGTCCTACGTCTGTGATCGCATCAACGATAGCGCCAGCATTCCCGTCAAGATTCTCCATCTCATCGATGTACGCATTGACCCTATCAAAGTTGTTCTTGCATTGGTCCAGCAGCATTTTCTTCTCGTATTTTGTGGGTGGAGGACCTTGCATAGGCGTTTCTCCCAAAAGCCGTTCCACTGTATTCGTGGTGATGTGGCCATGAAGTGCGCAAGCATTCAAGAAGTCCTGCCTCACGTCGGAGAGTGAATTGTTCCCACCCATGATATCGTCAAAGCCTTGTGAGAATGCTGGAAAAGCATTGGGGTCGACGTGACTAATTGCTTGTGTAATGCACATCTCAGGTGTCATGGGATATATCGAAGCAGACAAATGCAATAGCAGTACTGGAACTTTGTTAATAAGAAACGATTTTAGACAGAACATAGACGAGCTAGGCTCGCTACGATACATGGCATTGGCGAGAACGTCAAAAGCAGCGGTGACCAAATCTGTGGCCATGTTTTGGGTGTCGATCTATTAAAACTTAGCGCTAGGCGGAGATCACAGCAGATTGTACATGCCTTGTATCGTGAGTGTAAGTAGTTGATGATAACGAATTCGTCCGTCAGAGGACGAGCAACGAGCTGTGAAGGTGTCAGTGGTGGTTACGGGCGGACAACACAGAACTCACCAGTGAATTGAGGAACACGTAGAGTCCAGCTCTTGTAGATACAAGTGGGAGATCCATGACTGCCTCAAGTTGCAACGCAGCCACTTCGAGATTGGCATTGTCAGCGGACACTCCTTCGATATCTGTAGATTTCTCGTAGAGTTCATGATGTTTTTGGGACATTTCCAATCTATTGGCAATCTCCAATGAAGACTGAGATCCCAACGAGTTGTGGGATAGAAATGGGATAAAGGAAGCCAGCGAGTGAGCGAACCGTTTGCGAAGATCTAGCATGCGTTAGCATGTTGGCTCGTGTAACATGCGAAGACATAAGAGATTATGCTGATGGAATCGATTGATGTGCCTACCTTTCCCTGTAGGATGGTTCAACACAAGCAGAATCTTGGGGTTCTCGATGAGACCAACTACCAAAACACCCAAAGCTTCACGGACGTTGATGGATTGGTGTTGGGGTTGTTGCTGAATCCCAGCCATAGCTTGTATCATTGTATCGCTGGTATGTGAAGTGACCATGGCTTGCATCCATCTCGTAACAATAAGCAGCGTTTGCAAGCTCTCGGTATTGCTGACAGGTCGATCTTCAGCTGCAAAGGCTTTGTGCAGACGATGACACACGATCTCTTCTAACTCAGACGAGTTGGTCCAGTGTTTCCCATTTGGTTCTTCTCCTGTTTTGGACAGACGGTCTTTTGAATAGTGAAATGTCGAGGATAGAACATCTGACGCGTCAACCTTCTTCAGAGCTAGTAGGCGCTCAAGGTAGATGATCACACGTGGGTCGACACTATTCGCGCTTGCAGATCGCGGTCTCAGCAAGAGGGCAGAGATCTTGCGTCCCGGTAGTGGCGACGTTCTGTGTAATTGTGCAGCTGCAGCATCGAACACATCGGCCTGCACTCGGGTCTGAAGACATCGATCAAAGAACACCGCCCATTGTTTGACCATAGAGTCCATGATCCATCAACTGGGAGGAGCCGAACGGCCCGTACGATAGAGGATCACGTTGTTAGCTAAGTATGTTTTCCAGTAGAAAGGGGACTTGGATGATATCGATGATCGCTAGCTGGGGTTGTTGGTGAAGGGTGCTGTAGCGAGTGAGCGATAAGGCTAGGGACACCAAAAGCATTCAACTTTAGCCGAGAGGCCCGTGCTTCGTCGCGTCCTTTTCGAAGCGAACGTGTTCGGCGAAGATATCCCACGTCAACTCATCCATCTTATGATTACGATATGCAGTCTCTCTCTTTAACACGCGAGGGAGTATAATTTTAGTTCAGATGCACGTGGCTGCTGACACGGGTCGGACAAGGCATTGATTGCATGGATCATGGATATATTGCTTCTTTACAATGGCGCAGGCCTGGCGCCTATGGCACATCGACATGCATGTCGTCCTTAGCCGCATCATTACATCAAGATAACCGAAAAGAAGACCGACTTAACTGGTAGCATACATACGGCCACTATGCAGCCTGACCGAGCAACGCACCATCGCTAACCCCGGCCCCTGTAATTCCTTCCGCCCCAGCGCGTGTTCCCGCCCAAGGCGAAGCTGCCAATCCTGACAGTTCCCACACATTATGCAACACCAAACACTCAATCTGACTCTTCAAGACTCACGGCGCCGAGCATCTGGGAATCGATCATCTGCATCTGGTGCCCGCGGCCCGACCATCCAGTCTTCCATGGCCAGCCATTGACTCCAGGTTTTCTCGGCGCCTTCGATTTCCGCCAGCTGGACGTCTTGTAGAGGCTTCATGAACGGGACTGATTCGTGCGGAGACATGTCGTACTGGCACTTGACTTTAGCCCATCCCACGCTCTTGGCCGCAAAGAGGTAGTTGCGCCTCTCGCACTCGTGCACGGGACCAACTCCCTTTTTCCAGTCGTCGCCGAAGAAGCCATGCATAACGGCCGACTGGTCCATGCCTGTAATGACGAGGCGTCGTATAAAGGGGATCAGCGAAACCCACGCAGGTGTTGGCTGGCCTTTTGAGTTGAGAACAGGGCCTTGCCGAGGCCAGGGCTGTGTGTATGCTGCTGGGCCAGAGGAATGTGGCAGCGGGCCTGACGAGCTCATGAGAGGGTGGGGTGTCCACTGGAACGGGAGGCAGATGTTGATCAGAGCGGCGACAACCTGTACTGTATTATCGTGTTGGGCGTGATCGAGAAAGTAGCGCTGGCAGCTCTGATATGCAGGATGCCAGTCGAAAATATCAAACTGCGGCGCAGCAGACTGGTTCTGGCCGGAGGGAGAGCCGGTCGAAGATGCATTGCTTGCGCCGCCGTTGAAGTTGGATGCGCGTGGGATTGTGGGATAGCCGGCAGGGAAGTTTGTGGTAAATCCAGGAAGGCTCGACATGGTGAGCGTGGTAGTGTGACTACTGCAGGAACGAAGGCTGTTAGCAAGGCCTGGTTGGCTGGTGGGCGGGGCAGGAACGCCAGATTTAAGTGAAGCGGTGCTCGCAACACAGCAGGCTTACCTCGCTGCAACAGTCGCAAAGAAACGAGAAAGGATGGATCGCCGTGGTACTACTGGCTAGCAAAGCGGACGGCACTCAGGTTTCTCAGGGTCTCCAGGGTCCACTTGCAACAGAGAGTAGGCAGTCAATGACGACAGCGCGTGGTTTGCGGACGGACCCAGTGGTGCTATTCGGCGTTGGGGAGATGAGGAAATCCCAGTGAGCGTTATAGGGGATTTATAGCTGCGACTGCTCCGCGCTGTTGTCGAGGCTGAGGCTAATGGATGTGCAGCGAGTGGCTCCGTGGCCGCCGCCTTCAAGCCCTCCGTAGATTTATTGAAGCACGCAGTCGACGGCATTTTGGAATCATCCTTGGAGGAGATCAAGTCGAGCCACCATTCGGCTCCAGGAGCCTACCTGGCCGGGCCGAGCCAATGAGTCGTCGCGCTCCTTCGGCGGACGGAGATACCGCTCGAGCGCTCGAGGTGTGGCTTTGCAGATGCGGTTCACACGCGAGTCGTGTCGACCAGAGTCCTTTGGCCCTTGCACAGGCCTGGCACAGACCGCGCAGAACTGCTCTAATTAGTGGTGCGGCGCCAAACCGCTGTACTGTGTGCATGCCAACCTGTGTAGCTGCGACCGACGGATGCGGCCGATGCAACCACCAACCGATCGTCTTGGATGCCACGCTGCTGCCTCTCGATGCAGCTCGATTGCAGCATGCGTCTCAGCTGCTCGTTGCCCTCCCTTTCGCGTGCTGCCGTCGTGTTGCTGCAAGAGTGCATCGCGAACCCCCAGACATGCCGGAGGCGCCGAACCATCCAGATGCATTCAGGGCCAGAATCGAGGCGTGCACTCGAGGCCCTCACCACCACCAACTTTTGTCATCGCAGGAGCCAGAACTGACAGGCGCCTCAAACGCCACTACACCTACAAGGGTAAATCAAATCGTGGTCCGCGGTAGCACGACCCATTGCAGCGGTTGCGGCAGCGACTGTTGTCCCATTGTAGAGGATTCAGGCACCAGATTGCGTGCCACGCCTGCACCGCAGTCTCTTCCAGGTCTATGGCTTCTCGTGCAACCCAATGCAGCTTGTGTCCTCGGCGATCAAACACAACCACGAGGCTGCACATGTAGCACACGATCTTTTCGTTCCCCCCTCACAGCAACACGAGCTGGTTGGCGAGCCGGCGCGACTGACTGCACGCAGAAGAAGCAATTCGCGTGTCAAGTGCTGAGTGCTGAGTACTGAGTGCTAAGTGCTGAATGCTCAGTGCAAACCTCCCGGCACTAGTCACCGGGCGCTACAGGACGCTCAGCCCCATACAGATTGTTGCTTTTCTGCATGAACGCGTCGTTGTTTTGTCCAGCTGGGCAGGCCATGTAGGCATCGCAATGTCATAAGACGTGCATGTGTGTAGCGTCGTGTGTTGACACCAGGAAAGGATTATGCCCCTCCATAGACGCCGCCGCCAGATACAGGTGAGATGATGTAACGGTTGAATTCGCCGACACTGCCGCCGAGCATGTCCATGCAGACGTCACGTCAACCTGTCACTCGCTGCTGCATCGTGGCTGTTCATCCGCAGCATCGCACATCATCATTTTATCTGCACGACACAATTTTATCTCTCTGTTTTCCAAGATCCTCCCAAGATGGCACAGAATACGTTTTCATTGGCCTCCCGCACCAAGGTCCGTCGCGAGTGCCAGCATGCAGCCACGCGCCCCCATTAATTGACACTCTACAGCTCGCCAATGGCCTGTCCATGCCTACGATACACCTTGGTGTTTACCTGACCTCCGGAAAGGAGACTTACCAAGCGGTTCGATGGGCGCTAGAGGTACACTTCCTTCTGTTCTGGGCCTAATTCCCGTGTGCTAACTATGCTGACACCGGTAGTCTGGATACCGTGGGTAAGTTCGTCGTATTCATCTGCCCTGCGTGACTATTGACGCCTATGCAACAGAGTGGACTCTGCTCAGATGTACCACAACGAGAAAGAGACCGGCAAGGCTGTTCTAGATTTCCTGTCTAGCGACAAAAACGTTGATTCTCTCAAGCGAGAGGACATTCACTTCACTTCCAAGTTGGCTTCCAATTCCTCGTACGACACAGCTCGCAAGGCCATCAAGAAGAGTGTAAAGGAGTGCGGTCTGGGTTACATTGATTTGTTCCTACTGCACTCGCCCTACGGCGGCAAGAAAGCACGACTTGACAGCTGGAGGGCTGTCGAGGACGCTATAACCGACGGCGAGGTGAAGATCGGAGGCGTATCCAATTACGGAGTCAAGCATGTCAGTATCTTCCCCCGTTGCACCCACCGACCATGGCCAACGATACTTTGCATCGGATAGCAAGGATCCCGGAGTTGCTGTGTAGCCACACATCAGTCTCTTGGTCAAGACTCGATTTTCACTGGCTGTATACAATATTACGCAAGGGCTCGGAGCACGCAGCCATTGGCTGTACCTTCTTGCATTGAACATGTCAGGCTAACCATGTAGCAGCTGCAAGAGCTTCTCGATTCGAATCCCAGGATTGCACCAGCAGTGAACCAGATTGAAGTGCATCCCTTCAATACACGGATGGACATCGCTTCGTTCTGCCAGCAAAACAACATTGTTGTTGAGGCCTACGCGCCACTTGTTCGAGCCTTACGCATGAAGCATCCAAAGGTCGTGTCTCTTTCAAAAAAGTACTCATGCACTCCTGGTACGCAAGTCTATGCCATACAACATCGAGTACTCTGCTGACATGACCACAGTAAGCGGCCCATGCTCCCATGTCCCGAGTCTTTGTTTCGTCTTTGTAGTTGTTCGACGGCGTGTGGCCACGGCTGTCGTCTGTGTCCAGGAGAATGCTGACAGTGTTTGTTTTAGGGACAGCTGCTTGTGCGCTGGAGTCTGCAGCATGGCTACGTGCCGCTACCGAAGAGCGTGAAGAAGGAGCGTATTGTTGAAAACTCGCAAATTGGAGGCTTCGAGATTGAGGAGAACGACATGAAGACGATGGATGGTCTGGATGAGTATCTAGTGACCGGTGAGTTCTTCTTGACAGCTGTCACGTCCGCGCTGTCTGCGGTAGAGCGAGCGATTTCGGCGGCATCATCCCCTCAACACCCTACACATGAGCTAACCGTGGTTCTCGCTTCCAGATTGGGACCCCACAGATTGCCCGTGATGTGGAGGACGGGGAATTTCGTGCGTGGGGGTTTGGCGCAGGGCTGTATGGGCCATTGGGCAAGGCTGTGGAATATCATGGCTACATCAGGAGAGATCAGTCCGACGACGCGAGCAAATAGACTGCGCGGCATCCACGGCGATGCCGTTACATGGAATGTTACTGTCGCGTGCATCGTAGCAGCAGCACAAGCCACTTTTTCGCGGTCCGACACAGCACGTGAATACACCCCACCAAAACCCGGATCCGTTCAAGCGCCCACCGAACCCTGAACCACACGTAAGAGCCCGACACCGCGCCGTATGCGCCCGAAACCGGCAGACTCTCTGGTGCGTTTTGCCTATGCATGACGACCGAGAATTACATTGCGCTGCTAGCATGCAGTGGCCGGAGCCCTCGCGGTATCTCGACTCGTCCGCCCCCGCGATGCTCCTGATTGGCTGCAGAACTCTTATCTCTATCATAGTACACCATGGAAACAAGTAGCAGTATACTGCATGGCGGGCGAGACCAGCCATTCACCACTGGGAGTGCTTCTCCGTGTACGATATGTCGGCCACTGACGTTTTCAAATCGAGTCTTTGTTTTTTTGGGTCGTCACGGCAAGCTCACCCCGCCGATTTCCCACAGCTCCAGGTCCAGCCTAGATTGAGCGTATATATACAGCTGTCTGCTCTCACTTGCACCTGCCATCTCCTTGACAATCATCTTGCTCCGATTAACTTCACGAGCTCAACTTCAAACCACAACACTTCTCACAACACCTCCCCAATTCACAATGTCTGAGCCTGAGTTTGAGCAAGCCCGCAAGGGTATGTACCATCCCCTTCAACTGCTCACACAGCAGGAGCTTGCATAGCAACGCTTCTGCTTCGACTGGCTTTTTGATCCTTTAAAGCAATGCTAACTCCGACTTGCAGAGCTCGTGTCCACCCTCGAGTCCTCCTCCCTCTTCCAGAAGAACCCCGAGTACAAGAAGGCCCTCGAGGTTGCCTCCATTCCCGAGCGTATCATCCAGTTCCGTGTTGTCTGGGAGAACGACAAGGGCGAGTGCCAGGTCAACAAGGGTTACCGTGTGCAGTTCAACTCTGCTCTTGGTCCTTACAAGGGCGGTCTCCGTTTCCATCCTACTGTCAACCTCTCTATCCTCAAGTTCTTGGGTTTCGAGCAGATCTTCAAGAATGCGCTCACTGGCCTCAACATTGGTGGTGGCAAGGGTGGTGCCGACTTCGACCCTAAGGGCAAGTCTGACAACGAGATCCGCAAGTTCTGCGTCTCATTCATGAGGGAGCTCAACAAGCACATTGGTAAGTCCGACCTACATTGCATGGGTGGCGTCTACAGTGGGGCGTATCTCCCTTCGACAACGGTCTCGCATACCGCGTATCTGGCAGACGAGTTCGGCAACCAACAGGATCGAGCGGGCTGCTTCTAGCCTTATCTTGCCCTGTTCGTTGGGAATTCTCCGTCGAGATGTACAACATGTCAAACTTCCAATCGAGCATTTTACTTACGTAAATGACAGGCGCGGACACAGACGTTCCTGCGGGCGACATCGGCGTTGGTGGACGTGAAATTGGATACCTTTTCGGCACATACAGGGCTGAGCGTAACCGCTGGGAGGGTGTCCTCACCGGCAAGGGTGGCTCATGGGGAGGCAGCTTGATCCGTCCTGAGGCTACCGGTTACGGTCTCATCTACTACGTCGAGCACATGATCACATACGCTAGCGGCGGCAAGGAGTCGTTCAAGGGCAAGCGCGTTGCTCTGTCCGGATCCGGCAATGTTGCTCAGTACGCTGCGCTCAAGGTCATTGAGCTCGGCGGTACTGTTGTCTCTCTCTCTGACAGCAAAGGTGCTCTTATCGCTGAGGGCGACAAGGGTTTCACACCTGATGACATCGAGAAGATCGCCACTCTCAAGCTCCAGCGCAAGGCTCTCTCTGCTCTTGACAACCACAGCTTCAAGTACGTCGAGGGTGCTCGCCCCTGGAAGGAGGTCGGCAAGGTCGACATCGCTCTTCCCTCAGCGACCCAGAATGAGGTCTCTGAGGACGAAGCCAAGGCTCTCATCGAGGCCGGTGCTAAGTTTATCGCTGAGGGTTCCAACATGGGTTGCACCCAGGAGGCCATCGATGTCTTCGAGGCTCACCGCAAGGAGAAGAAGGGCGAGGCCATCTGGTACGCTCCTGGAAAGGCTGCCAACGCTGGTGGTGTCGCCGTCTCTGGTCTTGAGATGGCCCAGAACTCCCAGCGCTTGTCCTGGACTTCTGAGGAAGTCGACGAGAAACTCAAGAAGATCATGAAGGACTGCTTCGACAACTGCCTGGAGACCGCCAAGGAGTACATCACTCCCGCCGAGGGCGAGTTCCCATCCCTTGTTGGCGGTGCCAACGTTGCTGGCTTCCGCAAGGTCGCCGCTGCCATGCACGACCAGGGTGACTGGTGGTGAACAGTTCACTGCTGAACAGTGTCGTTCTTGTACATGATACCTATGATTTCCTTACTTTGGGCATGGCGTTTGGCATATGCCACGTATCACATAGATACTAGATACCTTTGACGAACAGATTGATACCACATTACCTACATTGTCACTACAGTGCATCATCATGAACCATCGTGATACAGCAACACAAACTGCGCTATCATTCGAATCAGTTGCGTAGAACTTTTGACCCCACCATCCACCCTGGCACACTACGTCACACGCGAAAGCAACTACTCCATGCCCCGCGATTCCAATACACCTGAAGGCAAAAGCAAACATAACTGCATGCAACCGACAAAAGCAACTTTCACAATACTTCTCCCACAGTCAGCACCAGAGTGTAAACAGCATCAACAAAAGCAACACGCATGCGGCCCCGTCACCCCTCCGTTTCACGCATTTCCCAACCTAATGACACACCACAAGCCGACACAAGCGAGCCGCGGTACCAAAGGCGCAGCGTGGGCACGCACACAAAACGTGTAGCAATCGAGTAACTATCACACCGGCGCACAAAACGCTAGGCAGTTATTGGTTGTCATCGAGTAAGAGAAACTCTGAGGCCTTGGCAGCATTGCGGCGAGACGCGTCGCGACTGCCCGTCCGTGTCGCGAACAGTTAATCAGTGTGGGCTTGATTCCAAGGGTCTGGCGATGGAGGGATTGAGGTTCCTGCTTTTTCCGATCGAGGGGGATTCGGAGCGTCGCTCGGACGGATAGAGACGGTTCGGAAAAGAGAATCACGTGGAAGTCGAAGGATCTGATAAGATCTTTTCGTCCGCGTGGGATGGATCGGGTCACGGACTTTGTCCGGGTAAGAATTTGGTTGATTATGAAATCCGAGGATGGTTGAAAGTGGGTAAATGAACAGGCACACGACAATCGTGGCAAAAGTCGTGTGGTGGGATATGTTCGCCCTCGACTGCGAGAGCAGTTTTTAGCGAAGTACTCTTTCTTGTGTATTTCATAGCTAAAACTAATGTTGTATCTAAGTAGACCAGGTGCTGTTCCAAGCTCGCGACAGTCCGACACTATTGTAGGACGAATGGCCATTTCTCTGCAGGCATGTACTTTTGGAAGGGTTCTAGCAAGCAACACGATACCTTTGGAGGTAATCTGATGACCCGTCGTCTGCTGAAGGATCTCTACAGTCGATCATACCTAATTCTCATTAGTAGTGCAATTTCGAAGAGAGTTTTGGCATTTCTTCTTTGTTGGAAGCTCTCCCTTTTGTTGGGTGAGATTTACTCTTGATATCTATAGAACAAATGTGTGTTGCGCAATTCAGGATATCTCTTTAAGAAAAATAGTCTTATCGCTCTGTCAAATTTTTTTGCATACTGTGTGTGTATGCGGTTTTGCTATCAATCTAGTAGTATCCAGTATCTACTGTCAAAACTACGGGTACACGAGTAGAAATTGACAAACAGCCATGGGTTTGCATAATCTACCCCCAATGTGCGCGACAGGGCCAACGACTTCTGCCTTTAGATCTCAAGCTTTCTGTATAAATCAGCTTACAATGTCCGTTCTTTTTGTGTAACCCTCTTGTCTGCTCTTAGGAGGGTATGGTGACAACCGTGCTCATTCCGGCATGTCCAGGACAACTTCGAGAAAACGAGCTGAACGACGGCTTGATTTGGATGTGACAAAACAAGGTGCATCCATGTCAACGGACTACAATGTCTTACAAGAGGATATTCTGAGCGATGGTTGAAGGTGGTGGTCTAGAACAGGACAGGCCATCATTGGTTGGACAGGATGCGCGACCGTCACTGCCCAAACTGGTAAAGTGTACTCAAGAAACCTGCCTCTTCCAAGCTTCCGTGCCGCCGACGCCATCGAGCATTCAATAATCCTAGCCCTCCCGCCTTACTTAAACCCCGCTGGTTTGTGATCGTCATGATAGCCTCTCATCATTGGGTGCCACCTCCAGCTTGCGCCACAGAATCCAGTATGATATCATGGGCTATCGACAGCGGGGCCTGTTCCTACCCGTCTCAGCATGCGTAGACTTTCCAATCTCTTCCTTTGTTACTTGAAGACTGTCTTTCGAGAGACATAGATATCGAGCAAATACCACCAAGGCACAATACATATTCGACAACCTCGTATTACCGCCCATCGATTTCTGGCCCACTGCCATGCAGGATCCGCGACAACCTGCCAAACTCCAGAAACGAAAGAGCCGGGAACGACAAGATCTCGAGAGAGCAGAGCTGGAGCGGACACAGATGACAGGAGGTCTAAACAATCACTCTGCAATCTCTTCACAAACTCAAGGACAACCAGACACTATGTCCGGTGCAGAAAAGGAGAAGAAGTCAAGATGGAGACTTTCCGGATTTCACTCGAAGAATAAGGACAAGGACGATCCTAGAGAAAAGGAGACGATACGCAAAGAATCATCAGCGAACACATTCGACTCTGCATACGCGAGCAGTGAGCCCAGCAGCAGTGCGAATCCTAGCTTTTCGAGCAACGCACGACCAATCTCGGGGGAGCAATGGTTACCTCCCCCAGCACAGCCTCCAGTGCCAGCTCAACAGCAAGGACCGGCCTATCACCAAGGACCGGCTTACCATCAGGGACCGACGACAGAAGTAATTCCGCCTACACCGCCGGTGGACGTCGCATGTGCTCCTCCCGTTGAAACAGCGCACGAACACTACCCTCCCCCTCCTCGATCCCCGCATCGAACCCAGCAGGGTGGCTTTGCGCCGCCACAGCAATCTCAACCACATGCTTCAAGCAGTGAGAACGTTTCGCGAGAGACACACACAGACAACAGAACGGGTAACATTGTCACTACAACCACTACAACGACCACTACAACCACTACGATTACGGGTCCAGGCGGCAGTACAACTACGGAGCAACCACTTGGTAGTACCGCGGCTCCTAGTATCACCAGCACATCAGGACCAAGTCCACCAACTCCAGCTCCCGTATCACCAGTGGTTCAGGCACCAGTGCCTCAGCACCACGACATTGAGCCGCTCCCAACTCAGCCGTCAGTAAACATTCCTGTGAACCCTTCACCACCAATACCTAATAAGAGCAATATCCGACACAGGGTTGAGCTGTCCTCTGTCTCTCCTGCCATCGAGCACCAGAATCCTATGAACCGGACATCAACGAATGAGCCCGTAAGTCCTATTACTCCCGCCAGTCCGGGACGGGCAAACTTTTCGTACCCTTCGCGAGCGCCCCCGCAAGGCGTCCCACGACAGGTGCCAGCAGGTCAACAAGAAGAGTATACACAAACGCAGCCTCTAGAAGATCCCAGCCGACCAGTGCCGTACCGCATGGGACATGCCCCACAGCAGTCTGGAGATCACAATGTGCAAAAACAATCCACCATGGCGAACCTCCGAGCAGCGGCAGCTGGTATTCATGTAAGTGATCTGTCAACCTTAGCTTGAGCTCGTACTGATTATATCTTCACAGGGCGCAACGGAGGCCTTGAGAGGGACGTTCAACGATTCTATCGACCGACGATTCGTTTCACCGGACAATGCCGTACACGCGAAGAACCAGGCAACGATTGCTGCTGGACGTCAGGAGATTGAATCTCAACACTTTGTTCCTCGTGAACACCATCACAAGCCGCCTGCTGCTGATGCGCCACCAGTTCCTCCAATCAAAACGGCATATGGTGGCCCACCAGTATCGGGTTCACAGGTTGAGGGAGGGAGTCGAGGTGCGAAACTGAGCAGCTTCCTGAAGAAGAAGATGGATCTAGACGGAACCGAAGCCGCGAGACGTTATCAAAGTGGAAGCAATCCCCACTGAGGATGTGCTAGCACATGAAGTAGACAATGTCTTTAGCATACTGTTGCATGTACACCTTTGAATGCATTTATTCGATGTTTAACATAGTGTGTTGAACCTTACGTGAGTTGTTAGTGACAAGCGCAAAGGGAAGGAGAAACCTGCCAGTATCGACAAGACAAAAGACGTGATTACGATTACAATGCTGCCCCGTGCAGCTCAAACTATCGAACATGTCGACCATGCTGCGCATTGGGTGTGGTTCCGTTTTCAATTCCTCATGCACAACAGCTCTTCTGAGTGCTAAAAAAGTCGAAGCCCTTGTGATGTCTTTTTCCAAGATATAGAAGATACTTGATGTAGACTTTCGAGTCCATCATTAGCTCATAAATCTGCGAAACTCTACCACCCACTCTCCTTCTGATGCCCCTTGCTCAAACACCTGTTCAAACCCCTAAGACGCGATGTTTTGTCCCAGAATTAGTTAACGAGCAGGTCTTAAATACGAATGTATGCAAGGTGTTCGCCAAAAAAAAAAACCCCCCCTCCCCAAAAGGTAATTAAAATCATAAAAACAGACTCGCGGGGAATAGACCCCCAGAATAAGAAACTTCCAAATTCGTCGTACTCATGATCAGCCTTCAGGTTCCAGGACTCCAGTTCAGAAGAGCAATGCTTCTCTTGGACTCTGTAATGACTTCCGAAATAATGTGGTTGGAATTGCCGAGGCACAGAGGTATTTTGGGCTGGAAAATTTTCGCTCGGTGGATGCTCTGAAACCCCACCGCTTTGCTGCAAAAGAATCAACATCTACACACGGCAGATGCTCATTTGCATCAGCTGATCTATACCGATTATTTTTGATACCTTTCATGAAAGGAGTAACAACTCATCCACGGGCTCGTGGTTTAGTGGTATAATACTCCCTTAGCATCGCAGCTTCATCGAAGCCTGTAATCTAGCCTGGGAGTGGTCCGGGGTTCGATTCCCCGCGAGTCCATGTTTTTTGCTCTCTTGGAGCTCTTTTGCTTTCTGCTATGCTGTTGGATGGGAGGGCGGTGAGGAGGTTGGGTGTGGTGGACGCGGCGTGACGGGGTGAGGGGCCTGCGCCGAACCATCACTCTGTTTTGATAACAAGCCACCTATTTTGCTTGCCTGTACGGCGGACTTAAAGTCTTAAATCGACGTGCTTCTAAAGCACTGTAGTTGACCACGGTAGCGTTTCGCTTCCGATCAACCCTGTGAGGCGTGCAGCGTCAGCTTTTGTGGCCAATAAACCACGAACCATCTGAACAACCACAGCCTCATATGACCATCAATTTGTCCTGCGCAATTACTCCTTCTTGTCCTGCGCAATTACTTCTTTTTGCGCTGATTTTTTCATCATGTCTCTCCTAGCACTCCCGAACGAGCTTCTCCAGCATATCGCGCATTATCTGCCATGCTCCACCCTTCTTCAACTGTCTCGCGTTAATCACCAAGTACGCGGTGCTTGCTTTGATCCACATGTGTTCAAGGAGATAGCTAAAAACGCCCTTTTTACCACTCCTGGCGCTGTTGACCACCTGCTCGATGTATACAGACAACCAGGTCGAGTAGGTCTCAAGTCAAAGCAGCTCGACTGGCCAGCAGCAGAACTGATGTTGGATCGCGTCTCTTTTGAAGATAAGATTCGGGTAGCTTATGCTATCGAAGGTTGTATTCGCATGTTCATGGCCGAGTCCAACAGCCAAATCTCACCTCTCATACGCAGTCTGACTACCACAAGTAGTGGCGTAGCTGAGTGGCTTCCACACTTGTTGGCTTCGAATCATCCTGCGTCATGGGGCCTGGAGCCTGATATGTTCCTTCTCCCCCACGCTCAACTTGGACAACAAGTAGACACAAGCTCATCGTCATCTTTGTTATTGAGCCGCTGGCTATCACGAACGGCGGACCAGGCCCGAGATAGAACAACTACCACCAGACTCCAGGCTGTTCACTTCGTCGGTTACAGTTTCATACTCAATTATACCACTCTTCAACGACTGAGCTCTACTTATGCATCAGACGATGTACTGGGCTTGTTCATTCGATATTTTGTGCCCAACTGGATTGGACACAATTCAAGTCAATCCGATGACAACACACAAAGGATGATAGCGAATGCAATTCAGCAACTGGGCGAACGTGTACCAGGGTATGGAACATTTAATAGAGACTTTACCCTCACGCAGGCTTCCGCTGCGCTACTTCCTTTGCTGATAGCGACTGCATCCGCATGTCCTACTCGAGATGAGCGATTCTTACCGGTTCCGGAGAAGATTCCATTTAGCGAATTTATGGAAATCCCACATATGTATCGCAACTCGGCAGAGTTGTTTACTACGTGTCACTACAAATGCATGACAACGCCCAGATTCCTATCAGGCAGATGGACAGGTTATTATTCGGATCAGCGATCCTGGCGTCGTACTTACCACGTCGATCCGCCGATGCGGAACATCCAGATGGTCGTCCAAGAGCCTAGCGAAGAGGCGCGAACCAGGCTAAGGATCAGCGCTGTCATCGATCGGGAAACGAGAGGATACGACAGCCATGGGGATTTCTTGCTTTCAGGACGTGTGCGAGAAGATGGGCTGGTCAGTGTTGCTAAACAGTACCTCGGTAATGGATTCTCGTGGACGTGGACCGGCCGTATTACGCCCTTTGGCATCGTTGGAGTATGGGGTGACCATTCGTTTGGTGGATATTTCTGGATCTTCAAGGAAGAGTGGATGTAGCCTCTAAACTCGCTCAAGAATGTGTAGATACTGCGGTTCCGACGTCCTGTAGTCGCTGCTGCGGCAGAAAGATAGAGCTGCCTAAAGGGCAGTTTTTTCGCGGCTCATTGGTCGTTCCCAATCGTTTCTGCTCGCTCAAACAACATCCCGTGAATCTGCTTGAGCAGTCAGTGCCAGCTTGGCAATACCGCCCCTTTTGCTAGAAGCGGAAGCTGTGTACGCATAATTGCAGAGCCGCACGACACGCCTCCTTCTTACAATCCTTCCTGATCATTTGAAGGAGGATCTTCGGTACGGCTTTAGCCATGTTTTTCGGTATGCTCGCTGGACCAATACATACTCCCCAAGTCATGTTAGGCGACACAAGAGGCTTCGTGGCGTGATAAGTAGGATTCAAAGCGAACCTTGGAGGGCCTTCCGTACACTCGAAGAAGCGACAACAATGTTCGTATACGAGACAAGGGTTAACTACTCAAGTAGGATGGTCCGAAGAGTTTCTTTAACACTTCGAAGTAACCATTAGGTGAGACAGCACTATGCTGCGCAAATGCACGGGCGTGTGTTGGTTGAAACATGAAGGTCAGCTCTAGAACTTTTTGGCTTCAGGCGCCAATACAAACACCCTCATTGTGCCGATGTAATGCGCGCTGATTACCCAGAGACGTCTATTATAACGTTGCCAAGCTGGCGATAGGTATGTTTGTGGTGTGGTCGGTGAACGTCAATGTCACCCTCGATCGCGTTTCGGCGCTAGCAGAGTTGCAGATGCCCATTCAGGTGTAGCGCCCTCTCCGTTTTTCCTCCCACCAAGCACGACATCGCCGCCATGCACGAATCTGATGTTCCAAGAGGTCTGCGCTCAGAAAATGTTACCCAATTTTTTCTTGTGTTGTAGTTGTGGCTGACGGCACGCCTTTCGCACAGACCGAATTAGCTGACGTTCACGCCTTGCAAAGCATCCTGGGGGCTTCAATTTCGTATAAGATTCTTACTACGTCCAGCATAATGGAGTCGACTCCACTCATATCCTCTTCTTCTACAATGTCAGAACACGTCCCCAAGTACGGGGCTACTTCCGAGGCAAAACCAGCCTCTGCCGACCCTGACGCTCCACCCTCAGAGATCGACAATGGATCTCTCTTCCAGGCTCGCGAAGCCAAACGCCAGATTGGTGTCGTATCAGCTATCTTTCTGATATTCAATCGAATGGTCGGAACTGGCATCTTCGCCACCCCTTCTGCCATTTTCTCTTTGTCTGGTAGTGTAGGGTTGTCTTTGTTCATTTGGGTCGCTGGCATGTTGATAGCAGCTGCTGGTATGTTTGTCTACCTCGAATTCGGCACAGCTATTCCACGGAATGGAGGCGAAAAGAACTACCTAGAGTTCGTGTATTCCAAACCCAAGTTCCTTGCCACTGGTCTTTACACTGGCTACGTTGTTCTACTTGGATGGGCCGGATCCAATTCAGTGGTATTCGGAGAATACATTCTTCATGCTGCCAACGTTGAAGTCGGCCGCTGGAACCAGCGAGGTATCGGTCTAGCTTGTATCACCACTGCGTTTCTCATTCATGGGCTCGCCTTGAAGTGGGGGTTGAGGCTCCAGAACCTGCTTGGCATAATCAAGGTAAATGGCCTCGAATTATCATTCCAGACAAGCAAGGGCTAACATCAATTCAGCTGTTGATTGTCCTGTTGATCGTTGTGTCTGGATGGGCAGCACTGGGAGGTGCGGTGAAAATCGACAAGCCGAACAACTTCGACAATGCCTTCTCCGGTACTACCGGTAGTGCTTATGGCGTGGTCACCGCCCTTTACAACGTTATCTGGAGTTACATCGGGTACAGCAACGCGAACTACGCTCTCAGTGAGACCAGGAATCCTGTCCGTACTCTGAAGATTGCTGCTCCTTTAGCACTTGGATCAGTGGCCGTCTTGTACATGTTCGTCAACATCGCATACTTCGCCGCTGTTCCTGCGGACGAGATCATCGCCTCAAAGCGCCTTGTAGCCGCCTCCCTGTTCCGCAATGTCTTCGGGCCCCGGGCTGAACGTGCACTTTCTGTCTTTGTGGCTCTCTCTGCTTTTGGAAACGTTCTTAGTGTTATCTTCTCTCAAGGCCGTCTTGTACAAGAACTAGGCCGTGAAGGTATTCTGCCTTTCTCCCGATTCTGGGCAAGCAACCGTCCCTTCAACGCGCCGCTTGCAGGTCTCTTCGAGCACTGGCTCGTTTCAGTCATCATCATGCTTGCTCCTCCTCCTGGCGACGCGTACAACTTTATTCTCAAGTAAGTCTAAATAACGCACACACTTTAATGTCAGCTACTAACTTGCCCCAGTGTTATCTCGTACCCACTTGCGATCGTCAACGTCTTTGTGGCTGCGGGTCTGGCTTGGATCTACCTTCATAAGCAGCAGTACAACTGGAACCCACCGATCAAGGCTACCCTTCCGGTCACTGTTTTCTTCCTGCTCAGCAACGTCTATCTCGTTGTTGCCCCCTTCGTCCCTCCTAGCGATGGAAACAGCGTTTACGAAACTTTGCCCTATTATCTCCATTGCGTGGTAGGGTTTGGGGTCATCGCTGCCGGTGGTGTCTACTGGGTAATTTGGGCAAAACTATTGCCCAAGCTTGGCAACTACACGCTGGAGCGTGAAGTTGTTGTTGATAACATTGATGGTTGGGAGAGGCACGTGTTCAAGAAAATACCGAACTGAAAACAAGAGAGTTCTGAGAGATACGGAGATACCCTGGGAGCTTTAGTGCAAATATTAATGTTGATTTGCTGTCACGAAGAAAGCCACTCTGCAATGTTTGACCAGCTTTCGAGCAACATGATCAGCAGGGATAAATCTATACGATCTTACAGTATCCGTACAATCAACAAGCTCTTCGAACAAGACACTGTTGTCTATTCATTAATGTATCTTAGCCCGCCTCATCGATATCTGTCTTCGGGTATGTACTGTTAATCTTACAGCAAGCCCGCGAGCCCCACAGCACCCGCCACAACAGCTACACCAGCTCCCACAATCTTACTAGCGCCTCCGGTAAACTGAGATGTTGTAGAGGTAGTAAGTGTAGCACTTGCTTTAGTAGTTGGGTTGGCAGCCGGTGTCTGAATTGAGGCAGTATTAGATGTATGAAGTAGAGAGGTAGACACTGGTGTTTCGGCAGGGAGACTGCTTTCCAGAGGAGTAGCTGATGGGGTAATGACGGCGGTCTGGCGAACGAGCGAGACGGTAAGGGAGTATTGAGCCGCACAGTTGCCGGTATCTGCATTTGGACTGATCAGGAACTGTACCACGCGATATCCAAAATGTGCTTACCAATACCGTCGGGACAGCAATAGGTATCACCTTCACTGTCTGAAGTGCAGTAGTATCCAGCTCCACAAGAATTGCCAGATCCGTCGGGACAGCATGCCTAAGTGAGTAAGTGGATGACCGGCTAGAGGTTCTTATACAGAACTCACTGAACCATCGGTGGAGTCGTGACAATAAAGCGTAAAAGCACTACTGGAAGGGCATTCGACTTGACCAGCCCCACACGCCTCCTCGCACGTGTCGCCGGTACCACAGGAAGTAGTGTCTGGAGTGTAGCCTTGGCGTTTGATGATGGCGTCTCCACGCTTTAACATCGCACCGAAGCTGGCGGCGTTGGTGAAGGCCAGCTTCTGTGCCATCGTCGAGGCAGCCAGAAGAGTAAGAGCGATGAATGGAGTGTACATAGTGACGACAGGAGCAAGTGATGATGTAAGAGGAAAGTCAACTTCTTGCAAGTAAAAGACAAATGCAAGAGTACAAGTGAGAGACTTGGAGTTGCGTCAAGCGACAATTAAGTAGTTATATATCTGCCTAGAGCCGTACCATGCCAATCTTACGCGTTCAGCCGCTCAGCCTTTGCAAGATGGTAAATTTGCACAAGATGTTTTGACAGGGTTGAGTTCAAAAGGCGTCCATGATCTCGGAAGGGACTGGCCAATCCTCTGTGATGCTCAGAGGTTGTACAGCCACTCGATCTTCTTACCGCGCCCACTGTCGTTCACTGAGACGTGAAAATGAACGGTAAGCGAGACGAACACTCAAAGCAGTCTTCGTAATTCGCTTTCCCTACCCTTTGGCGATGCAGCTACGTCGATCGGGTAGTACCTGAAAGCGCCTAGCCAATGAAGAGTTAGGAGGCTGTATTAGAGTTGGAAATTAGTTTCATGTTTTGCATTGGTAGTTGCCTTCAAGGTAAGTTCGAATAACCGAGAGTGCTTGCAGGAGATAGGGCCATACCAGTCAGGCACCCTAGTCGAGTGATAGGGCAGACTTCCACGGGAAGAGTAAACCTTCTCTAAAAGAGAGGCGCACGCACTCTGTAAATCAAGGACATGAAAACATTTGATCTAAAGCAACTGATTCCGCAACCGATGTGGGCAATTGTGACCAAAGGATGTTCAGGGATGAGCGAAAGCCTGGCCCCCACCCCACTAGCGCCAGAAGTTTCAGCCGCTAAATTTAGGCCTTGTGAGATCCTTGGCGTTCGTGGGTTGAGGAAGAACGACTCCAAGCTACCTACCTCACCACACCACTAGTCCCACCCACAAGTTAAGGCGGATATCTTGGATAGGCTGACATTGCCTCGGCCCTGCAATATCAAGACTGATCGGCTTCGCTAACGCCTTCCTCCAAAGTTGTCCATTGATCTGCGCTTTGCCAGCGTGAAGTAGCTCGAACGGCGCGGCCACCATTAGCCATACACCACCAGCCGAAGCTAGGAGGTCGCCAAAGAACTCTAGTAGCACTGTACTACAGCCAATATACCCCCGCAGATCTTGATAAGTTTACAGGCCGACATAGTCCAGATGGAGATGACCTGTAAGCGCTCTTTACTCTAAAGGGTTGTGAGTCAGTGTCAGGCTGATAAAACTTGACAAAGAGGGGAGGTTGACCTTAAGAACTACTTGGTAAGTATGCTCTGCTAGCAAGGCCAGCTACTTGCCAGCGCGTCTTCTCTGCTGTCACTTTTCATCATAATTTTGTCTACATTTATTCATGCAAGAACACGAGAGAGAAAGAACATTATCACAAACCAGGAGCTGTTCATATTTTCGACTCGCCGCTCAAAGCCATTTCGTGAACTCTAGGCATTCTCTGACATTTCACATTTATGTCTTTCACGAGCATGCTGATTTTTTATAGATGATTCGTAGAACAGAATTTAGCACAAGCTACCGCCCATCATACAGCCGTGGGATATATTACAAAGGTGACTTACTGTGTTAGTCTCCACAATGATACATCAGAAACTCGGATTATTATCCAGAGGACTGTATCTATACCATTTGGCAACGATTGTCACCTTTCTGAAACGTCGAGGAGGGTAGACACTTTCGTTCCTTTGTGGTTGACTGAGCGCGCCTGTCACTTGTCAGACCCCATATCGTGACGAACGGGAGACATTGCAGTCAAGCATAACCCTTGTCGCATCATCGGTATCACCCACAGATCGTAAGGCCATGGATATGATATCTGAAGCATTTCTCACTTACTGTATATGAGATTATGATCACAACCATGCTCCTTGACAGAGTCAATACACCATGGTGAGTGCTCGAAGATACACTTTCACGTGACTGGAAGCAGTCCATGAAATTTACGTCTCTGTAGATCTAAAGTCTCGTCCGGCTTTCCGAAGGACAACTTAGCATGCACAGCAGGGCCAGCGTCCGGGTTCGGCGCTTTTATGGTCTGCTTAAGTACAGAGGTGTATGATAATCTCATCTCAGAACCCGTATTGCGTATTTCAGACCAAACACCTGGGGCATGAGAAAGGACTTGGCACATTTGTCGGGGAAACCAAGCTCGACAAAGCAGAAGGATCCGGTTCTCGTATGAGAACTCCGTGCTCATCGCGACAATGCTCAGTCCATTGGCATCCAGAAGCGCCTGTGCTCGGCTGATTCCCAACTAGCGCCCTTTGTCCGAAACATACCAGGGGTATAGAAACATCCCTAATTCCGCTTACCTGCCCCAGGCCAAATTTCGATTAGTCCCTGCAACCTTCCGACTCTTCAACCATTCAGCGTTGCAGTTCATGCTCGGGTTGTGGATCGGGAAATCCCCGCGTGTGAATGCATCAACAAGTTTCCGAATTGGCACCCGTCACTCCCGCTGGCCAGTCATGGGCCTCAGTCCTGGCTTAAATGTGATGTTTCATAGCAGCATCTCTATATACTTGATGTGATTGCACGCTCGTTCTGTTCTCTACCGCTTTACGATCTTTGGAAGATTCGTTCTTGTCACTCTTTTTTTGGACTTCTGTTCGCTGGTCGTTCGCTACTGTCATTCTTTTGTGCGTATATTAACCTCATTGCAAACATGTTGCACTCCACATTCGTTCTTTCCCTCCTCACGAGCGCCGTCTCGGCTCAACTTGCCAGTACCAACCTAGAGAAGCACGTTGGTAGCCTCGCGCTTTCTTCATCCTTCGGACCCGTCAAAGAGTCTTACTGGACTGGATATCCCCATCATCGCCGTACTCCTTTCGCTGTGTCCCCTGATGGCAAGTCAGCATACCTTGCGTATCTCGACGCTAGCGAGACTGGTGTGCACATCCAGCAGGTGAACCCATCCACTTTCGCCGCTGTTGGTGATGCCGTCACTGTTGCCGGTGGTAAGGAAGCTGGTGGTCTTGTCGCCCACAACGATGGTTTCGCTCTTTTGACAAACGAGGCTATGCCCTCGGGCACCTCGAACGCGCCACCTGAGAGCAGTCCTGTTGCTGTTCTCTACCGCTACACCTCAGGAAAAGAGACCTTCAAGACGTGGCTTGGAGGCCCAGGCAACGCTGGAGACATGGGCTTGTTGGCTTCTCCCGACATGAACGGTGACCTCGCCTACTCTGAGGCCAGTGGCATGTACGGTGCTTACTTCGTCGTAACTGCTTACTCTGGCTCTGCTCAAGGCCATTTTGGAGATGCTATCCAGTACGTCAACGACAACGGAACACTCGAGCAGATCCAAGGTGCTAGCTCCAGCTGGGGCTGCTCCCACAACACTGGTATTGCTTTCGAGGCCGCCGACTCTGTCCCTTTCCCTTCCATCTGCTCCGAGGACCAGGGTGCTATCTGGCTCAACACTGGTGCCACAGGTATGGACAAGTCTGGTGTCAAGATCTCCAACGAGAATGTTACCAACGGTGCCGGCAACGAGGCCATGGGTGGAATGTCTGGCTCCTACAGCGGTCTTGCTCGCTTCCAGGGCACCGACTCTTACATCTTCTCCTGGGTCTCCCGCGGTGCTAAGGATCTGACCACTAACGACTGGATGGGCGCCGGCTACACTCATTCCGTTAACCGCACTGTCAACCGCAACGTTGCCATTGCCACCATGTCCGACAAGAAGACTCTTGTTGGCGAGCAGGCTACTTCTGAGCTTGGCACTGATGGTGACTCCCAGATCAACTGGATCACCACTGGATCTGCCGACTGCTCCAACGCTCACGTCGCCACATTCGATAAGTCGAACGCCCTGGTTACTTGGGAGGAGATTGCCGAGCCCACTTGTGACTTCATTGCCATGGGCTGCAAGGGTGCTTACACTGGCTCTTACTTCCAGCTTGTCACTGATGGCAAGAAGGTGGGTGAGCCTGTCAAGGCTACCGACGTTTACGTTGCCGGTGACATGGTAACCATGGCTGATGGTCGTGTCTGCTGGCCTTACGTCGACATGGAGTGGACTCTCGATGGCCCTGTCCGCAACGCTCCCAGCGTTCAAAAGATGAGCTTCGCCTGCATGAGCAACGGTGCCGGGTCCTCTACTCCATCTGCCTCCGCCTCAGCTGTTCCCACTTCATCGGCCCCTGCTGCCACCTCCGCCGCCGTCAAGACCTCCGCTGCTGCCCAGAAGCCTTCCTCTGTCGCCGAGAAGGCCGAGAGCACAGATGCGCCCATCGAGATCATAACTTCCGCCGCTTCTGCTCCATCTGCCGCTCCCGAGGTCCCCGCTGACTCTGCTCTCCCGACCTTCGAGATCGTCACCTCAGGTGCCACTATCACACCTCCTTCCACCACCATTGCGGCAACCGCGCTTCCCTCCGTAGCCTACTCTGAGATGTACTCTGCTTCCATCCCTACCGAAATCAGCTCCGAGGTTCCAGCCATCAGCACTGGCGAAGACCAGCCCAACCCTTCCGCAACCTTCACTCTCCCAGCATCCGAGTCCTTCAACCCTACCAACGCCCCTGCTTTCACTAAGAGCACAGATATTCCTAACCCCTCTATCGGACCCGAGTCTTCCAGCACTCCCTGTACCTCTGAGGTCACTCCTACCCCGGCTCCCGAAGTCCCTGAGGTTCCTGAGGTTCCTGAGGTCCCTGAAGTTCCCGAGGCGTCTGAAGTCCCTGAAGTCCCCGAGGCACCAGCTGCTTCGTCCACTCCCTGCACTGAGAGCGAGATCGCCACTGCCGTCCCCACTGAGACCCCCGCCCCCGAGGTTCCTTCTGACGCTGAGAAGACTCCTTGCTCCGAGGAGCTCGAGGCCACAGCTACTGGTGCCGAAGCTGAGGTTGCTACCTCTGCCGCTCTTCCCACCGAGGTCCCTACCTACCCTACCGGTACAGCCGTTCGCGGCTCTGGCCGTCCCTTCCCTACCGGTAACTGGCACCACGGCGGCCGTCCTGGCTTCGGCTGGGGCCGTCCTCACCCCTCTGGCTGGGGCGCATGGCCCGGTCACGGCGGTGCCCGTCCCACTGGTCACTTTGGCCCTCGTCCCTCTGCCGGCTTCCAGCCCGAGAAGTACGACTTCGGTATGGCCAAGGCTTCCAGCACTCCTTGCACTCTTGAGACCCGCGTCAGGCCCACCGCTACCGGTGCTGCCTACTAGGTGATAGCAATCTGGGAGGGACAGGAAAGAAAAAAGAACATGCGGGCAGGACCCGTGAATCCGCTGCGCAACTGCAATTCTTCCGTTTCTTTTGATTTTTTTTTATAGCTTCTTGTAAATAGTTCCAAAGATGAATCTGTGACTGCATGACAATCGTCTGCTTTCAATCACAAAGTGTGTCCTTCAGGGTGTGACTGGTACTATAGTTTGATGTGTTATCGTGAACGAGTGTGAGATTTCTTGGTGGCTGGTATACTACCCTGCCGGAAGTTCGAGGTGAGTTTTTGGTTCAACATGATTGCTGCGACTTTGAGGATTTCCGAATTACAGCATGTCTGTCTATCCTTGAGCGAAAGATCTTACCTGTCTCCCGGAAACTGCCTGCTGCATCATCTGCGCCTACTCTCCTGGAGCGACTTGGCTACATTCCTAGAATTTGGATAGCAGGTTGTGGGAGTCCTAGAGGTCGTAGCCAAGGTTGTTCCTGCCGCTCATCACGGCCAAGTGCTGCTACAACACGCCGCTGGTGTTTCAATGCTTTCATAGATGGGAAGCTTGTTGGATAAAGCGTCAGATTATCTTATCGAGCAAACCTTGTCAGGTCAGTCCAAAACGCCATGTACTGATTGGCCGATTACTTCGCGCCTGTTGGAAGAACGCCGATTTTAAGGAAGGCTGTAACCCAATGCTTTCCACATGCAGAATGCCACCCAAGGAAACGCCAATGCTGTATATCGCTGCCCATAAATAAAAGAACGTCATTTCCCTATACCCACGGCTGTTGCCTATTGTTTGACCTTGGGCTGCTCACAGAGTGTCCATGACCTGTCCTGGCCAACAACTCCGCGTCGGAAGCCATATGATCCCTTGACGTGCGACGGTGCTCTTGCGACGATCTGTAGTCGTTATGCGGGTGCGAGTGCGGGTGCTGATGTTCGTGTTCGTGTTCGTGTCGGAGTTGACTGTGCTGCTGATGTGCTTGACGATACTCGTCAGTCGAGCTTCGCTGTCCGTCTCGCGAGTTTGATGACTGGTGGTACGATGACAATCGCCCGTCAATACCGCCCATTGACGACTTCTCCTCGTCTCCGTTCGACGAATTGCTAGCGACACGAACAGCTTCCTGAGCAGCAATTGCGGCAACGTTGGGGCGTTCGACCTCTTCGGCTGTCTCAGGGTTGGTGGGGGGTTTGAATAGAGCAGCCTGTTAAAAGTCAGCAGTGTGTTTGCATGTATCTGTGTAATTAAATTGTACCTCGTGATCGTCGAAGTCCTGGCCAGGGTTGACGGTCTGATATTCGACCATCTTGATGATCTTATAGACAGCATATGCCAATAGAGTACCCATGATTGGGCCAAACCAGTAGATGTAATGGTAGCCTGGGAATTCTCGGGTAACGACACAAGGACCAAAACTCCTGGTAGGGTTCAGACTGCCACCAGTATAGAATACTCCGACCATTTCCGCCACGAACAATGCCAGTCCAATACCAATAGGTGCAAGGAAGGTCGCTTTGTGTTTCTCCGCCGCAAGCATGAAGATAGTGATTACGAGCAGAGAGGTGAGGAACATCTCCATGAAGACGCCCTGTGCAATAGACACACCACTACCCAGTGTAGTCGAGACGTTTAAATCACCTGGGAACATGGCAGAGACGACTGCTGCAGCACATATACCGGCAAGCATCTGCGATATGAAGCAGAGTATAGCACGGATAGTAGTGAGAGCACCGATGAGATACAGACCTAGTGTAACCTATACGTTTCTTAGCATGCCACTCATACAAGAGAAGAGTGATTCATTTCTGTCCGAGACTCACAGCAGGGTTGAACAATCCACCACTGACTCGGAAGAAGACCCAAACGTTGACCATCAGGCTGAATCCAAAGATTAAGCTGATGTATAGCAGCACACTCGTGTTGGGCGTTTGTGTGATGCTGTTCCCTTGCTGGCCTGCTGTTGCTGCATCACTGTATAAAGCTGCTGTGTTGGCGACCTGGGTTCCACCAAATGCGAAAAAGAGGAACAAGAACGTGCCAGCGAATTCGGCAGTCATAGCAACAAGCTCGTTTCGCCATTTGCTGGTGAAGCCTTTCTGCTGCTTTCTCTTCTTGCTCTCTTTCTGGTTGATGTGTCCGTTGGCTCGCTGACGGTGTTCATGGTGGTGGGCGTTCGCTTCAGCCTCGTCCTTCTTGTGAAGGGGTAGTAGGTTTTTGAGAGCCATATTGGCACTTCGTCTTGTCGTACAAATAGTCAAAAGTGGATGAAGAGAGTGCGACTTTCTGGGGCTTCTCCCGAAAAACCGATGAGAAAAGAGGAGGTTGATGCGTCTGCTAGCTCGTCCTTAGGCTGAACAGACATACGGTGCTCCCCAGAGCAAAACGCGATAAGTGACGTCTGTTCTAGACAAAGACCCCGACGCCAGTGGCGCTGGACGCGTCCATAGACGGGCACTAGCGATTGGCGACGCCGCGAACGTATCTCATGCACTAAATGTCAAATCCCCAGCCCCCGGATCTGGAGGCTTCAGCCTTCCCATGATGTAGGCGTTCCATTCGACCACGAACCCGCTCATGCCGAACATTGCAGCACAAAGGCAGTCTGCAGCCGTTGAAAAAGAGACAAAGCAGGGGCATTCGGCGACGTGACACTCCATCTTCTGACGATCTCTGACATACATGACGACGACTGGACGCTTTCTCGATGGTGAGGATTTGCCGTGCCGTCGAAGATGCAGTAGATCGGCGCAGGGAAAAGGAAAGTGGGGCCACCCCCTAGCGCGCGTCAGCGAGTGAGGTCATCATCAGGCCCGCGGCCACAACGGAGACGTAGCACGACACAGACTCCCGCCAGATTTGAATCTCGATGGCTGGGAAATAGTCCAGGTTTGCTAGCAACGTCTGTTGGCGAGGTATGCAGAGCTGCACTATGCCTCCACCTTCTGTGTTGGTATGGTACCTGGCCCTTACTCTAACCTCAGCATCATCACGTTAATCGTCTCCTCACCAGCTGAAGCAGCGTCTAGAAACGTAGGTTCAAGGTCTCCAGGACAGTATCTGACTAGTCAAGCCTAGCACAACTGGCCATCGTACTGTAGGTTGCGGTACGCTCCTCCCAACCATAAATAATCAGCCCTGTATAGGTTAGGTCAGTATTGTGTGCATACGAGGCTGGGCTAGTCTCTAGTGCATCATCGAGTCCCAGTGCTTGGGATTTGGGGTTTTAGCACATCGCACATCAATCAATGAAGGAGAGCAATAACTTACAGGCCCATCCATGTTGACGCTAGTAGGATGTAGTACATAGGGAGAACGTGCATAGGCTCCCTCAACCTCTTCCGCACAAACACAGCTTCATCTCCCCGCCCCTTAGCAGCCCGCTGCGCACTTCTCCCAGTCGTGCTTCTGTCTTGTATACGATGAACCAGGCGAGACTATGCGCGACAAAAACCGCGAACGCGAAGACGAATATGATGAAACCCATAATGACCAGTAATGCTTGCCATAGTGGTAGACCACGCTTTGGAGCTGTGCTGGGAGCTTTAGAAGCTTCCTTGACTGTGACAGAGGAGTCATGATCTGGCATTTTGCACACGCTGCTAGAACACCCTTTCGTCGTTGAAGACGGAACACTTCGTGGCGTGTTACTTGAATAATGCATCTGAGTACCATCCAGTGGTGAGGGCAAAGACTCTACACTGGCTTGTCCCGGCGGCGTGACTCGAAGGGAAGTAGGTTTTGCTTGTTTTTCCCGAGTCGAATCACTAGAGTTGTCGTGCTAATCCTTCGAGTGATTTCGGGGTGTAGCTCGTCGATGCACTGATTGTTGCGATTGTTGCAGCAATGATAGAGAGGTCGGTGAGCGTGGGTTGTTTTGTTCGGCCTTATCGTCCTCAGGAACAGGATCTGGCGGGAACAGTCTCCTTGCAATGCCTTTCTCTTCCATTTCTCTTCCTGTCTTGCGGCGTGATGGAGCGTCTGTAACAACATGTCCTGGTGCGCTGGGAGGATCTCCTACAGGCTTAGTCGATAATTGCTGTCTTCGAAATGGCGGTTCCCAAGGCTTCTTACCTGCCCTTGCTTTCCTCAATGCTTCCTCCCTGGACGAGGCTCCACTATCCGCACATGCATCCGCGCCGAACGCGGCCCCGGAAAGACTCTTGTCCCATCGTCTCGAGGCGCTTGTTTTCGCACATGCTTCAATATCGGCTTGTTCCTGCTCCGACGTCGCGCTCTTGAGGTCGTCCTCACTCTCGGACCAGGGTCTTGTACTCCGCCGTAGTACCTTCCTCGATGGCGGTAATGATCGTTGTCGTAATACCTCGGATCGTGTTTCTGCCTCGGCTTCAGCGTGTGGCTTCTCGGCAGACTTGAAGCGTGGAAGCTGTACAAAGATGATCGGAAGGCAAGCTGCCAGCAGGCACGAGACGAGGAAGACATGCCCCACCATAAAACCTTGAGTTGGGGTTACGTTAGGTTCGAAGTTGTCCCAGATAGATATAAATAACTTAAGTGCTGACGTAGGTGGACAGTAGGTGAGATAATTGTGCAAAACTGTAGGACTGGGCGTAATTGTGTTGTAGCTTGTGTCGTTTTTACTGAAGCCTCAGGTGCCATATGGCCTTGGGTCGTGTCTTCCTTTTTTGGCATGTCATTGCAATAGTGCACCTCTAACCTTGTCACTTGGAGAATGCAACATCGCTGCCATTGAGGTGGGTATCACATTTCGCTACATTTCCAGCAATGTTCTATGTACGCTATTATGAACTTGTTATGGTTCAAGCCTCCATCTCTTCGTCTTCGTCTTCAACTTCAGCTGTGTCACCCTCGTCGTAGCCACCTCCTTCGCCTTCTTCGTCCTCCGAGTCAGACCCTTCGCCCTCACTCTCCCCTTCGCTACCAGGGTCAAAGTCGTCATCCTCTTCTTCGTCGTCGTCCTGGTCCTGTAGCTCTCGCTCTGCTTTCTGCAGCTCTGATTCTTCCTCATCGGCCTGCGCGCCTGGTGCAGCAGCGCCGTTCTCCTTGCCCTTATTAGCTGGAGGATTGACATTCAGTTTCTTGGCACGTCTTTCGGCAGCCATGCTGGCATCTTGCAAGCCGTGTTTCTGCACGTATTCGTTGATGCCAGCGAAGTTTTCTTGGTCGAGCATGCTAAACTCAATCTCTTGTGTAGGTGTGGTGATCACAAGGTTGAATGTGTTACGTAGAACAGCGGTGTATGATATGCTGTTTACAGCGGCGAAGTCGAAGAAGGCGAGAGGTTTCTTGAAGCCATACAGGATACCAATAGAGGAGAAGAACAGATAACCTGCGATTACCATGTCAGTAGAAGATCTAGCAGGACAAGATAACTGGTCTAGACATACCTTCTTTGCTTCCTCTATGAGCTTTGACGTGGTACGCCTTCTCGCCTTTTCGGTGGCTTTCAGGGATTGCACTAGCGAACTCGTCTGCGTCTGGGAACACAACCTGCTTCCCAGTGCCTGCCTGTATCAGGCAATGGTGTATTGCCTCTGCCATGGGCCCTGGCCCAGGATCTTCTCCTTCGACAATGTTCTTGCCTGTTGCTTCTTCGAAAGTCCACACGATAGGCTCGGGTGCCGATGCTTTCAATTCGTCGGGTACTGGATTCACGCCGTCGCCATGAACTGGTATGACAATGAAGTTGTGCTGCTTCTTCGCCTTCTCAGGTACTGGGAGGCAGAAGACCTGATCCACATCCTTCCAAGCAAGCGCAAATTCGACATTGCCTGTAGCACCAACCGCCCTTATCCCTCCATCCTTCCTGTCAAGAAGCTCGAGCGTAAACTTTTTGCGCTGAGGTATCGAGAAGCTGACGCCGGGGTATGACTTGAATGCCTTTGTCGAGCTACTGGTCAAGCTACCTCCAGCGGTTGTTGTGGGAAGAATTGTCGCCGGGCCGTTTTGTGCACCGTTGCTCTCCTCGATCTTGCGCTTCTTCGTTGTAGGCTCGGCGGGCGGTAGCGAGGCCTGATTGAGAATGTATGTGGAGATGTCTCGGAACAGGGTGCTTTGCGAGGGATGTTGGTCTGTCAAACATTGTCAATGGGACTCGCGCAAGGAGCAACGGGCTCACATACCAATGGCGGCATGTACACGCTTTCGCAGTTCGTGGTTGCTAGCAAATGCAACATCGACCTCTGGTGGGTAAGACACAGGCAGTATTGCTGCCTGTACCGGGACCTGCACAGGCACTTGCGCCGGTTGCCGTATGGAGGGCTGGTTGTTTAGCGCTGTGAAGGCCATGATGTTGTGTTTGGGTGTTGGTGTTCGAGATGCGCCGTGAACACGCGCCGCGGTTGCTGAGCGCGCCTATCAGATTAGCTCGTCTGACATCAGAATTCTCTCGCGGTTTTTCACAGCACTTCTTACAAGATCGACAAAACAACATCCCAAAACTGTTGCCAATCTGTTTGCACCCACTCCTGTTTCGAGTATTATGGACATAATGTTCATTCATTATCATTGCCACTATATACATGCGTCGTCTACGGACAGTTGGGCATATGTCTAAGCCCTGTAACGGCTTGGGACTGCAGCCTTGAGCAGCTTAGGAAAATTCGGCGTCCCCAGCCCTGATACTGGGTCCCAGCCGGTAGTAGCGTTCCAGCTGGCGTACGGGATGACTGGGCTGCCATTCGGCGCACCGTTGAATCTGGCGTGACCATCACAACCCTTGCTGCCACCAAGCACGATGTCGTTGAGAGCATCAGGGTTGGAGTACAAGAGGGGGTTCAGAAAACCGAGAGAAGGCTTCTTGGCCCTCAGACGAGCATCATTAAGCAAAGCGACAATACCACCAAATGCAGGCGCAGAGCAAGAAGTGCCCTGGTAGCCCTTTAGCACGCCCTTATCGTAGACACGGTATCCGAAACCCTGAGCAGAGACATCGGGGAAACCACGGCCATGGCGGTTGAAGTAAGGCTTGTTCTTCTCGCCAAGCTGGTGGAAGTAAGCCTTGACAGCGTCGTCTTGGTACGAAGGGCGCTTCCAGTAGTCGGAGAAACCACCGGACGAGAAATAGGTGGCTGTTTCGTTCAGGTAGCGAGTCGAACCAACTGAGGTTACCCACGGACAAGTGGCAGGATACTGAGGTTGGAATTTTGTAACGTTAAATCCGTCATTGCTCAAACATGCAGAACCAGTACCAGAGTCTCCAGAAGAGAAGATAACACTAACTCCGCGAGAGGTGAGCTGAGCGAAGAGATTGCAGACAGACAGAGCGTAGGACTTGGGAACACTCTGCTCATTCTCGCCGTACGATGTGGAGATAACCTGAGGAAGGTCCTTTTGCGACATCTTCAGGACGTTCTGGAGGAAATCCAGATAAGGCTCGTTGGCACTGTCAGCCTCATCTGGCTGGTCGAGGTCAGCTACCCATGGGCCGCGGCCGCCGGTGCTGAATTCAGTAACAGGAAGTGGCTGAGCCAGACCAAGCATGTACTGCGCGTCCAAGTTGGCCTCACCTGAGTCATCAGAAGAGTTCTGGCCGTCCAGACCACCGTTGTACGTGATGACAGAGAAGTTCTGTCCAATCGCTTCCGGGAGGATGTTCTTCTCGAACAAAGCCATGTCGCTGTAGCGAGCATACTCCTCGAGGTAAGACGCGAATGCGGCCTTGCTTCCACTCTTCGGGTCGGCCTTGTAGTCAATCTTGTAAAGCTGCTTCAAGCACTGAGGGGTGATAGCGGTGTCGCAGTTAACAGTAACGTTCGCGCCGGCGGCGACATCGATGCGCTGGAGACCGAAGATCTCCTTCTCGGTCTCGTGGTTCGCACGGACGGCAGCAAAGCGAGTCGTCGGCTGGACCAAGTTGATGTGCGCAGCGACATCCTCAGGTACGGAGTACTCGAGAGCGCGCAGAACCTTGCGCGGCTTCTCCTCTTCGCTGATGTACCAAGCAAACTGGGTATCAAGCATCTTGTTGGCAACACCAACGGTGGTCTTGAAGGTTACCCAGTCGGCATCCTCCTCGAAGTCCTCGATACCGGCAGCCTTGAGCCAGGCAGCGACGGAAGTCGAAGCCTCTTCGCTAGGGAGCAGCATCCTCTTGACCTCCTCATGCGATTGGAAGTGCTGTCCGTAGTTCTTGCTGCTAGGGGTTGACACATCCAGGATGTGCTGCTCGAAAGCCTCGACGTCTCCCTGCTGAAGAGCAATCTGAAGCTTGAGGACTTGCGAGTCCGCTGCAGGCCCTGTGGACGTCCATCCTGCATATTGTGTTATTACTCGTGCTGCAAGCGTGGACTTGGGATAGATATTTACCCTCAGGAACGCTGAACAACTTCTCAAAGGGTTCTGCGAGAGCCCGAGCAGCCAACAAGGAGCCGATGAGGAAGCTGAGGACTGGTGCCATTGTTACGACTGACTGGTGCGAGCTTGACTTGAGCGAGAGCACTGGCAATCAAGCCAAACATGGCACCGTGGACAACCTTAAGTACTTACTATCGCGGCAGTGCGTACCTGCATGTCGTCTTTCAACTGCCTTGTGCAGTTAGCCTTGCATCGTCGTGATGCGCAGTGCCAATATCTGCGCGGATCCAAGCAAAGACAAGCCTCCATCCAGCGGGTCTTGACGAAGCTTGGGTATCGACGAGCTCCTTCCTCTCCAAGCGCTAGTGTACGATAACACCGGACGTGTACCTGTCGCTCGTTTCCTTGGATGCTCTAGCTCGCATAGTGGGTGGAGATGAATATGGGTGTGGAAGCGGTTGATTCGTGCTGCTAAAACGGCTCTACCGGGTCGTCGGTGGCCAGGTGCAGCCGAGGCAATATCCGCACTCGAGCACCTTCCAGGAACGCAATGGCACGAGCAAGCATTGACTAACAACAATGATATGCTCGCGCTCCATATCAGACGATACCTATACACCCACAGCACTCGCCTGGAGCCTGCAGTTTGCGAGATGCCAACTCGAATACGATACGCTATCACAAGGTCCACCGCAAAGATGATGACGGATTGGGTGATGAGTGATTGCCGTAGCTGTCAAGTTTTTGTTCTCATCAATATAATAGACAGACACAACCATAACCTTCACATACGACCATAGGACGTTGAAAACAAGGCTTCCCGTTCGCTCAGCCCTATTTAAGCAACGTACCGGCGGATTAGTAGTTAGGTGGGTGACCACTAGCGAATACCCGCTGTTGTATGTTTTTGCTTTTTGCATGCATCATGCTCAATCAAGCAAAGCAAACGACAAGTGGTTCTTGTCATTGTCTTTGCTGCAAGAAGATGGAGTCAAGTTTAAGGTGATAAGAAAAACCAGTAAGGTGCTGGCAACTCATCAGAAAGGTCACTGCCGCCGGCGAAGTCAAAGGAGGCTATCAACGACGATGTAAGTATCACATTGCGCCACACTGGCTCATCATTCAAGCTCTAACCCAGATAAAAAATATCCCGCCCAATGCCGTCAAGGCTGACAGTCTCTGCTCGTTGTTCTCTAGACAAACAAGGCACAGCGCAATGCCATTAAGACTGAGAAGCCTCCGCCCAATGCTTCCCATCCCAACAAGACTTAGTGTGATACTGTTAAGACTAACAAGTTCTCTCCCTATACTAAAGCTGCCCCACTCGAGTCATCGGACTATGGCACTGTTGATCTCTACGATATCGACAGCGAACTTAACCTCAACGTCGTGGACAATGGCATCAACATCGGCAACGTCGACAAGGAACTCGACTTCAACAACGCCGATGTTAGTAGAGTCATCAACAACGCCGAGGGCGATGGACTTAACATTGACAACGCTAGAAACGATGGGTTTGACATTGGCAATGCCGAGGACGATGGGCCCGACATTGGCAATTCTGAGGATGATGGGATCAACATCGACAACGCCGAGGACGACAGACTTGACATCAACAACGCTGATGATGATGGGCTCGACTTCAGCAGTGGTGTGCAAGACAACGCAAGAAGAGCGGAGAACATTTCTGAGAAGACATTCCGCATCCGTCGACAGATCCGATCTCGGTACAGGCGCAAAGATGACGAGCTCTTCGAGTAGGATGTTGTGTTTATGAAGGTCGTTGAGATGCGCCTTCCACCGAAACCTCCTATGGAAGGTGGGGAAGCAGGAAGGCGCATCTCAGCCAGGCCGCACACATGTAGCTTTCTCCTCTACTACACCTGCTCCCATCAGTTCGTTGTCTTCTTTGTGCTACTTTTTGCGTTGATACTTCAAGTGCTTGCGATGTCGTTCAAACGCTACCCGCTATCCGCGAAAAGCGCAAATGCAATGAAGCAGGTGTCCACGCGACTCAAGAGAAAGCTACCTGAAGACGAAGATCTCCTGGACGAGTACCTCATGGACGAAGACATTCTGGACAAAGAGAACAGCAAAGCAAGCAGCACCAAGACATTGGATACTACACGGAAAAGTAAATATGCGGTCTACCCAAACCTTGGACATTCCTCAAGTCTCAGAAATTCTCCAGACTTCACAACACCAGACTTCCCGACAACTGACTTCTCGATACTTGACTTCCCGACACCTGACTCCCCAACGCCTAACCTCCCAATACCCGATACCCCGAAGCCTGACCTCCTGACCTCCAAGACGCCATACACCAGTTTCATGGGGCAGTCTCCGCCGTTGTTTGCCAATACGAGGACCATGTGCTACCTCGAGACTGACTCTGGGAAGATGACAGCCATCACAGGTGGTGTTGGTTTCGAAATCAACAACTTTGTACAATTTATCAACGCACACAAACAACCTGACATGGATGCCATCCAACACAGCCACGTCAGCTTGCGAGAGAGGTTCCAGTACCCTCGTGTAAACAAATCGACGTGGACAAAGCGCATTCCGTCTGCAACATACGTGTTACCAAGTGCCGCAGCCAAACTCTCTAGGATGTACAAGCTGCATGGCTTTGTGCGGCGACTCCGCGTCTATGCTGGCTCCCGTGCCACGCTGAAATCCACGACGTATCAATGCACACAATGTAACGTGCCAATCAGCACCGCAGGGAACACAGAGGAAATAAGAGCACACGCCGTTCAAGTGCACTCAACATTGGCAGCAATTTGCTGTAACATCTGCAACTCCTTGGTGTACAGCAGTTCTGAAGCTAAGTAGCACTGGGCCAATTGTGCTAGGATTTTCATATCACAACCGATCACTGATACCCCCGGGCTATGTCAGTGCAGAGGCTATACTTTTAACTTATTTGCTATTTATTATTTACGCGAGCACTTCTTCTATGATACGTATTGGAATGGAAGACCTTTGTACAAGATACTGTCCGAAACGCTGCGCTCTCGCCATCGCCTGCAATTTTACAAAGGGATTCCATTGCGGTTCGAGCAGGTATATATGTGATGCAATGGTCAAAGTAAGCCTAAGTAAGCCAGCATTTAAGAGCTTCTCTTCCAGTATGTGTGTGCAAACCCTTCCGCGCCTGTACCTAATGTTATCAGGAGAATGTTCAGCCCCAAAGGAGATTTAAGATCTTTCAGCACTTTCAGTCTCTGTTTCAATCTCAGGCTTCCGTGAATCACGTTATGTTTCAAGCAGCTTGACTAAGAAGTTCAGCCGCGAGGTCTGAGGTTTTCTTCCAGGCAGAGAAGATGATACTAGTGTGTCGAGTCCGTTCTGCGTCCTTCTGGGGCCATTGTTGCAGAAGAATCGCAATTCGAGGATGGACTGAAGAGAAGTGGATCTGTATTTGCCGTTCCCGCTGATGGCTATTTGCACCTGTCTCCTATAGTGCTCATACAAGTCATCATACTGATAGCGTTCGCCAATGGAGAATTTGACTGATCGCGCGTAGGCTATCGGCTCAGGTAGGCCAAGGTTTTCTCGTGTTCGCCGAAGACAGATAGTACTCATTACTGTCTGCAAATTTCAGAACTGAGCTCCCTGCTCAGCCAGCATTAGTGCAATAACAAATGTGCGGAGGTTAGATGTGTGCGCTAGCTCTGTGAGTCGAAGGAAGGCAACCAGGCTGCCCAGATCTTCGAGGCGATTCTGGATAGGCGTTCCAGTGAGACACCAGCGATGATGCGCAGGAAGCTTTTGGACTGCTGCGCAAATGTAAAAAGCATGTCAATCAAAGGCTGGTCCGTGTCCCGAAGATGGTTTTCATCACTTAGGTCCCTGTCCTCCACTAGGTGTGCACTGGTGTCCGCAGCTGCTGAATGTGGGTCCTCTCGTTCCAGGTCCTAAGTCTCAGGCCGTTCTTGGAGAGACACGGTCGACCTGAAACACTAACTGTCTTTATTGTTTGCCCACCACTTGTCTGCTAGTAGTTCTATCGCTGTCAGGCAATCCCTCTAGTCTAGCCTCATGATTCTACTAATGAAGTCCCTGTCGTCCTTCCCAACTTCCTGCGTTGTAGTCTGAGAAAATGGTATCGTCTTTTCCCGGGGAACCACCTGCATCAGGTACAAAACATAGTTAATAGTCTCCTGTCCTGCAATCTCCTCAAACTTTCTTGCGAGCACGACGGATGATGGGGCAGTTTCTATATTGAGGCTGTCTTCTTTTCATATGCTGTTACCACGCAGCGCCGGACCAGGTCTGCGCTATCGCGCGTCTCCCATTACACAATACAACAAATAGCTCTCACCACGCCTCCACCACAATCCCCTATTAGCCGTCCGTTCATCCATCGAAAGCCGCTGCCGACTCGAGCTGACGACCATCTACTGCTTGTAGCAAGGGGTGCGGAGCTGAGCGTTGATGCCACTGACAGTCTTGTACTTTCCACCAGCGTTGCAGGCGGTGCCAGCCTCAAGAGGGTTGTTCGGGTTAGTCGCACCATCGGCGCGGTGGGCATTAGTGCACCAGCGCTGGCAGTCGAGGTTTCCAATGCTAGCATCCTAGTATCCCACATTAGTATTCAATATGTATTTCACCCTGTTTCGTTCCTCAAGGGTTGCTCACGTTGTAAACGCAGCAGTGCGAGTCATCTTGGAAGAGGCACTGGCACCACTGGGCAGCCTGGGTGGTGATGGCGCTGGCCATCAGCAGAGTGGCGAGGGAGAGGATGCGGACCATTTTAGCGGTTGTGGGAAGTCTTGAGTAGGTAGTAGAAGATTGTAGAGTGGAATGATTTCAGGTTGAGAGTCTCAGTACAGTACAGAGGAATAGATATCATGCCAAAGAGAGGGTAATACTCAATATTTAACATATTGAGGTCAGAACAAGCCTAACTACAACCTGCTTAAGCTCGTGAGATATAGGGCCGAGTAGTGCTTATATCGCTCTAGGTAGTGGAGTCAAGTTAGCCCAGCCTCGTATTGTTTCTCTAGATCGTCGGTGTTTTCGTGTGTCTATGCATTTCAAGGGTATCTCCTAGCTCGCAATCGTGACATCTTATGGCCATCGGCAAAGGTGTTGGGTATCGATTACAAGGGACAACGAAGGAGTTACAACGAATAGGAGAGACCTCGCTTCTTTTTCGGCTGTTATCTTAAACATCACAAGCTCACGGACCAAGTGCTCCACCACAATACTTTTTTGCCTGCAAGCACAGTAGATCGGTCTGCCGTGAGATGAATGAGAGAGGAGGGGAAAAGTGGTAAAAGGCATCCTCCAGGGGTATGCACAGTAGTCCGCGCTTCCTTTTCGGCTGTTGATCCAAATATCACGAGCTCACTAACCAAATGCTACCCACAATCCTTCTGCCTGTGAGCACAATAGACCCTGTTTGGCAATTCCTTCCTAAAATAGTCAACTACTCGGTCTAATATAATGAGTCTCGTATAATCGTTACAGCGATTCAAGCCCGTGTGGGTTTTCCGCCCATTGCTAGTGGACTCAGCGCCCCGACTTATTTTCTACTCAGCTGACGACAAGGTTTCATTTGTGATAGACGAACATGAGCTTGTCGTCCATATAAAGCTACAGCAACTCTCTCTCAACGTAACATATAAACATAGCATCTTCGTTACTTTCGCAGACATATTAGCTCAGTGCCCTTAAGTTTTAATCCCACTCAACTACTCATCAACCTCGAACCACGACAACATGGTCCGACTTACCATCTTCGCGGTTATCTTCGCCGCCGTCACTTCTGTCGCCGCTGACGGATTCTGCCAATGCCTCTTTTCCGATGGCTCCCACTGCTGCGTTGTTGTAAGTCGATAACAGCCCAAGCGAAGGCAAATAGCACATACAAGCGACCAAACCTAACAACGTACTAGGAATACGGCATCACTAAGGCCTGCGAGGAGCGGTGCAAAAACAACGGAAATTACAAAAGGAAGTGTAACGCTGGTGGCAAGTACTCGGACGTTAGCTCATGGAACGCACAATGGCGCACCAGCTGCACGGAAGGTGACATTTAGGAGGTAGTAGTAAGGAGCTCGCCAGGGAGCCTTGCGCAGTTCCACCCAAGCAATTGGTTCTTTGCATCATGGCATTCATGGCTCCTTCTGTTGGATTTGCTTAGTTCTTGAGATACTAGGGCCTCGCTGGGAAGCTCGCATGTATATAGGCCACATTTCCTCGAAGTCCTAGATACATGACTTAGAGGTACGGCAGTCAATGAGACCACCTTGTATACCTTACTCACCAACTTGCACCATGAACCAGTACTGCTCTAGAAATATTTTCGTTTTTACAGGCTTTAATATAAACCCTGATCTATGAATACTGTGAGCACCTTGTTGAACAGTTCAGATTCCACGCTCGCTGCTGCCTCTAGGGCATTACAAGCACTCTATGAAAATACTTTGTTCACTTACATCTCTATTTTATCTACATAGCTGGAACATCTTTGTTGGTACGCTGCTTAGCATCATGACCAATGCGGCCGCAGCCAATAGTAACAATGCCCAAAGACACGTTGGCGCTCGTGGGTTGATATCCTTGCGTAATTGGTATGACAAGAAGCCTTTCCAAACAAATACAAGCGTATTGTTATAGACTCTGCGGGCTTACTTACGGGGATTTAATGTGACCTACGCACGTCCCCTTGTGGAGTGCTTCGTCATTTCGCAGATATGGTTATGACTCGTGGTACACGGTCTCTTAGTCTGCTAGGCTCTATAAAGATCATGATTTCTCTTACGGCTCTACGAAAGCTTTCACTCGTCAGCACTATCGCATCACTCATCACATAATCCTACAGCCCAATTCAACTACATCGTCCTTATCAACGCCTGACATGGTCCGCCTTCTTACTATTGTTACCGTGCTCTTTGCTAGTGCAAGCAGCGTTGCTGCTTCGTACTGCCAGTGCCTTTACCCAGACGCCAGCCACTGCTGCGTTATTGTAAGTCATCATGTATCACTTCACACTCAAGCTTAAGTAACTCACAATTGTGGTGTTTCTAGGACAACCTAGTCAATGATTGCACAAGAATGTGCTTGAAGGCGTCTAAGGACTCTACGACTGCTGGACAGTGCAACGCCGGAGGGAAATTTTCTAATGTCAGCTCCTGGAACGGCCAGCATCGCAAGCAGTGCGGAAAACCCTACATCTACTAAATCTGTAATGCACTCGCGCCATTGGCAAAGCTCCTGCGAAGGCCTTCTCTATGTGTAATTCCACCGGAGGAAGATCCGCAGTTGAGCTTTCTAGATCATCAGGAGGGATGTCGACGATTGGTTCATAAGGAGAAAGAATGCGATGTGGTATTATTGGACAGCTTGTAGTTGGTTGAATAAGCATCAGGGGCTTATCGAGAGCATATCATTGCCCGTCCTAGGCTCTGCGATTCATGGTATTACTTCGCCTATTAGGGACTACCTTCGAGAAGTAATGCTTGTTGTGTTACAAGACTATGTACTCAGCCTTATTTTCTTTTAGTGCTGATCAACTTGTAAATAATACCGATGATACTCTAAGCATACACCTCCACAAATCACTCTGAAGTACACCAGCACCTCGTGAAGATCGTTTGACTGACATCCCACAACGGTAGCAGGCATTTACCTCCGGATGGTTAAGAGTGCGCTTGTCTTATAGAAGAGTGGGAGGGCGTAGGCAAATGGGAAGGCGTAAGTAAGCGGGAGGTATACAGAGTAAGCACGCGTGCAGGTGCGTGCAGAGTAAGCAATTAGGAAAGCGCACAGTAGTGAGCCTTGCTTCGAATTTCTCAGCTTCGCAAGCGGTTAATACGTTCACGATTAAGGCTCGTGACAGCATTACCTGGGCCATGGCCGGTGTTTCAAAAGCGCTCGTCGTACCAGACTCTCCACCAGCATGGAAAGTAGCCTTCTGCGAGGAGCCTTCTTGCATCACATTTCTTAGCCACGAACACTATCATGGATCCATACGACTTCGGGACAACCCTTCCACTCGGCCACGCGATATTGGCATTTGTTGTTCTGTTCTCTCCGCCGAAAGCTTTCGTAGCTCCTGCCCTAATTCTGTCATTCTTGTCTAGCACTGCAGTTCTCTTATCAGAAAGGTCACTGCCGCCGGTGAAGCTAAAGGACGCTATCAACGACGACCATGTAAGTACCCATCGCGTCACACTGGCTCGTAGCCCAGGCTGACAGTCAAAGACATTTCACCCAATGCCGTCAAGACTAGCAAGCCCTCGTCCGCTGCTTCTCAGACCAATAAGATTCAGCGCAATGTCGTTAAGGTGGACAGGTTGCCTTCTAATACCAGAGCTACTCTGATTAAGCCATCCAACAATAGCAAGGTTGATCTCTCCAATGTCGACAAAAAGATTAATCTCAACAACGCTGAGGATAATGCAACCAACATTAGCAATTCTGAGGGTGATGAAGTTAATCTTGATAACGTTGAAAATGACGCCGAATTCAATAATGTCACTCTAGGTCTGCAAGACAAGGCAAGAAGAATAGAGAACATCTCTAATGAAAATGTTTTGCATCTATGGACAGGTTCAAACTTGTTTCAAGCGCAAAGATGACAAGCTTTTCGATTTGGTTGTGATTAAGAGGTTCGTTGAGATGCACCTTCCTGCTTCCCCACCTTCCAAGGAAGGTTTGGGTAGAAAGAACATCTCAGCCAGGCCATGTAGCCTCACCTGTAGTATTCCTCTCTACGAGAAGCTCTTTCTTATTAACCGAATACCTCCCAGGAACACCACACCGTTCTGTATGTTCACCCAACGCGACACTGCTACTAGCCACAAAAGACCAAATCGCACATTTATCAAATACACTCCGATGCAATAGACAACCCAACTGCACCGTGTTACAGCACCTGCAACTCTCTGATAGACAACAAATCTGAGGCTGAGCAGTGTTGATTCAATTATATTAGGCTTCTCATACCACAGCCAAGTCCAGATGTTCCAGGATCATTGTTCCTCTCCACGATGCATCACCTAAAAATGTCACCAATAGTCCATTTAGACCATCAGGCACACCTGACAACAGCTGGTTTCAATGCGTTGTTCTGAAAGTTTGAGTGAAGGGGCTCGGGTAGACTTTTGTAAGAAAGTCCCCGAGTGTACTATCTGCGAAGAGTGGTTTTTCACTGGAAGAGGCATGAAATGACCATGAACCCACCCACTGGATGGCTAATATGAAACTAAAGAGCTCTATCTTGTGAGCAAGTAGTGTTGTTATGTGTTGATAAAGTGAGAGTGAGTGAGCGAGGGTCCGCTCGTTTGTCGCCCTGTTACGTCACTTGCTTCGGAGTACTCAAATTACTTGTCGTACTCGGATTATTCTCTTGCAACACCACCCACTAACCACAAGAAGCGAGCGATAATGTCAGGAACGCCAGACCTCGACATGCGCGCGCGCGGTATCGCTCGCCACTTCGTTCAACACCGCAAGAACCTGGCTATTCCACCACTGCCATGGTACCTGATGAACCGCGCTCGATGACGACAACCCGTTCTTAGGATACGATGTCGGCACGTATACGTCCTGAAGCCAGACCACGCTCCGCGAACTGGTCGGAAGGATGTACAGTGCAATGCCTGGCTTGGTCGCCGAGCAAGAATCTGAACACAAAATACCAGACAGCAGTGTGAAGGATCGGCCAGATACATTCGAGAGGCAACTGAGACAATGGAGGAGCTCAAACAGCTTCATATGCCTGCCACCAACGCCAGCTCCTCTTCGCCCGCCGCTCAACTGGAAGACCACCCCCAGTGAGATGCCGCCACCGCTGAGTATTCTTGAGCGTTCGCGAATCATGAACACCCTAGTGACTGAGCCTAGGAGCGGCATTCAATATCGCTTCGTGATTGGAGGAGATATGACGAAGTCTGTCCAAGCAAAGTCGATTTGCTCGGCAACAGGCGGCAGCGTTGGTAGCACAGCAGATTCTACGATGCGACAAAGAGGTAAGCTCCAAAGTTGCCACAGCATAAGAACAACACTGACTGTAACTTTGTTGTACCAGATCAAAGAAGTAAAGCCAATCAAGTTCGACGCACCACTCAGAGGGACATCTGCCACAAACAGACATCCGCGCCATGTTAGACGCGGTTTTCCACCAAGGATACACCATCGAGATGAAGGGAGAGACAAGACCGTTCCAGAAGGCTGCGTTGGACGACATCATCGTCATTGCCCCACAAGAAGTTCGAGCAGTCCCCGAAGACCCGCGAGCCACAGTGAATGGAAAGACGTCTTGCAGCTACCACTACAACTGTACTTCAACCGATTTAGACGAATACATCGGACTATGCAGACTCCACGCTTCCCGGCTGATAGAGTATGTGTGCAAAAACCCTCCTGTAAGCGTTATATCGAAGTCTTTCACCGACATACCTCTGCTCTCCACTCTGAAATGGGGTGTGCCACAGAACAAGGACAGCCGCCAGAGATTCTTACGCGTCCTTCAACTACTCCTTGAGCACAGCGAAGAGAACGTGTTCTGTGGTGACTTTGAAGGCGTGTCAGGAACACGCACCGGGCTCGCTGCGATCCCAACACAGATAGGCATGGTTCGCCCCGCTACCAACGAATGTTACACCAGCTACATCAAATACGACTACGCGTCTACCGAAGCGACTGTACAAGGACTTCAAACAGAAGAAGTAATCAACTACAAGGCCGGGTGGACAACTCGCTTAGTAAATTTGCATACAGCCATGTTTTACAACACATCCAGCAAGGACACCAAACCTTCATTGGTGCGGCTGCAGGACCTTCTCAACATGGGCTTCGATGAAGACAGGGCACTTTTCGTAGCCTGGGTAGCATCCAAGATGGACAGCACATCACTTAGCCGCATCCTGCGCCAGCGTGACGGCTTAACCGTGCCAATAGAAGACGTGGGGATCAGATCGGAGTTTGCAGACTTGGGGGGTTTTTTTCTTCAAGCAAGGACTGAGCTTGTCTAGGTGGTCGCTCTCGTTAGTATACGCAATCTACTATCCAGATGACCAGGATACAAGGGTACTGAGCTTCCACGATGCGTTGTTCGACGCTCGTGTATTGGTCGAGCTGTGGCAGGTAGCACGAGACGGTGCCAAGGACCTGTAATTACGATTCAAGTGGGGTTAATTGATCGGACAGTCGTTGGAGACAATACCCGACTATTGGGAGAGCGACGCAGGTCTACGGTTCATAATATCCTTTCAGGTAAACTTTCAGACACAACCGTCGGCCTGCGGCCTGCGGCGGAAGTTGAATACCTTTGTGGCTACAATCATCCTACTACCTCCAGACTGTCCTCTTGTCTCTCCTTAGAACCAGACTTTGCACATTGTCTTATCGTCGATAGTGCTTCGTTACGAAGCAGCGTTCCTCCTCAAATCATTATCGCCGCGCCTGCCAGCGAAGAGGCACCAGGACAAGTAAAGCACCATCGTCCTTGTCAAGATGCAATGCCACAAACATAGTCCTGGATCCAAAGGGCAGACATTCGTCCAGCTGCGAAACCCGAACGCCGTTGCCATACTACGCCGCCCTTGATGAGGGAACTGACAATCTGAGCAAAACTTACTACTTTGAGATGCTTTGCACTGAGCCTTCTATGAGCGCAACGGCGCCTATGGAAGATGATTCTGCCTCCGCCAGTGACGTTCTCAAAGATAACTATTGATTCCTCCGCCGTTCCTTGCTGCAAAGCCTGCATCGATCATGCTGTCCACAAAGGTGTTCCAGTCTATACTCTTTTTCCGTTCTTCGGTTTCAACTGGGAACATGCATCGAAATGTCGTATAGGATCGCTTGGAGACGTTGATGGTGATATGAGAGGAATCCGGTCTCGCTGTCAGATCCCCGACTTGAGCATTGTCTTCAGCCCTAGCCTCACCTCGTGTCTTGGTTTTGGACTTGGGTTGCACAACACTCAGCTTCGCCTTTTCGTCAGCGGCTGCAGGTAGCGGTAAAAAGACGTCGTCGCTCTCCGGAAGCTTGAACCATGATGGTATGCAGACAGAACGGGTGGCAGCACGAGGCTCAGATGAACTGCTATATAGATGCAAAACTGAGATATCTTTCTCACATACGACCATAGGACGTTGAAAACAAGGCTTCCCGTTCGCTCAGCCCTATTTAAGCAACGTACCGGCGGATTAGTAGTTAGGTGGGTGACCACTAGCGAATACCCGCTGTTGTATGTTTTTGCCAACATTGACTTTTTGACCATTGCGATCATGGATCTATTCATACGGCTCATGTTCTTTAAATCCGAGAATCCGAGCGTGCGGCTGTGGTCCCGCGCAGCCACATCATCCAAGAGGAGCCCATCAGTAATACAAGTTCAGCATCGTCTTATCATTGCAATCGGGCTTCGCAGGTCCAGGAAAGTCATTACTGGCAGCTTCGAGTCGAACGGCCCTGGCCGTAGCCTCTCGACGAGTAGACTGCCGTGATCAAGGGCACCGCCGTAACTTGGTCGTGTCAGTTGCACATTGGCCAAGCGCATACAATTGTCTACTACTTACTGGTCAGTTCTAGCCTATAATCGTTTGTGTATCCACGCGGTAGATTTGGCCAGCACTTTGCTTGCTCGAAGAACTCCATGTACCAAGTCTGCGAGCCGTCGGGTGTCATGCTTGCTCCAGCAGGGACAGGGAGACCATAGCATGGACAATGGTTCGGTTCTTGAGTTGGAAGAGCGTCCATTACCTGGGTTGCATGCGGTTCGTTTTCTCTTAGAGTATTAGTGGTTGAGAATGCAGAGGCTATGTTGCAGGCCAACTGACGAAGGTGACTGCAGGAAATCGATAGGAGAAATATGTATCTACCTAGTTACTTTTGTCACTCTTGAGGAACCTTTGGTGAAGATAGTGTTAGGTGAACCAACCTTAGCGTGTGATTTTGACTACATAATTCAAGTGATTAGTGCAATGTTCCTTTCTAGTATTAGTTGTATCGATATTACAGCTTGTTGCTGTATCGCTATCACAATATAAGGCGTAGACCCCTCTATCCGGGCAACATGGTCTGTCGATGGTACTATGTCATTCTCATAGTTACTATCCCCCCACGCAAAGCTCAGGCCTAGCCTACTTATCCGCAGCATCCAGTGGCTGGTTCTGCCCAAACTTGAGTGTCTTCTCCTTCTTACTCGCATCGCTCTCCTTGGGATCATGGCTCATCTTGTCCTGACTAATTGTCGTCTCCTCTGTTGCGCCCAAGCCTCCGTCTTCCGGGTGCGACACGGGGTTTGCAACGGACCCAGTATCCTGATCCTTGGTGCCTCGGGTAGCCGCGGACGCGTTGACGTCTTGGCTATCAGCTGAGGATGCAGTTGGGTTGGAAACGTTAGAGTTGTTTTGCGAAGCGGCGGAGGAGGAGGGGTTGACGGCGTAGGCTCGCGATGTGATTGTTGGGAGAACTGGAAGAGGTGGTAAGCATGCGTTTGTTTGCAACTGGCATCGTACTGTGAGAGAGAGTATGATAACATACCTGTTGTGCGTTGCTGGAAGGAGCGAGTAAGAGTGGGCGCTGAGCGCGTAATGGATTGGAGGATTCTCGATGCCATTGTGATGGTGATATTCGAGGTGCGTGTCGTGTGTATTGGTTTAGTTGAAAGTTTTGTACAATTGCAGTGGAATAGACTGAATATTGATACTGGTGGTCGGGGGTTGGAAGCTATACATTTTATGATGTTACTGCAGCTCGATGAATGGTTGACGTGCCTGTGATGGTGTGTAAACGTCATTGTGAGTATAGCTTGTAAGCCGCAACGAACCACGAGAAGCGCTGCAGGGTACAGTTGACAAAGTTCCAAGGTGTCGATGATTGATTCACAAAATCGCATTAGATTCTGTTGCGCTGTTGCGATGCATGGATGGATTGACACGATCACGTGTGCTTGTAAAGTCGGAATCTCGTCCGTCTTGTATCTCAATATCAATATGCTGCTCAAAACGCCGTGCATGCAGACCATCTATGTGCAAATCACTAAAAGACACCGGGGATGCGCCCCTTCTTCTCGTTGTTTCCTAGTTCTTCTTCGCTCCAGCCGCTGCCAGCACCGACCTTGCGTCCACCCTCTTCACGCTTCACTCTGCACCACAGACTGATGTCCTTATCCATGACGAATTGCCACATGACGTACACCCAGCTCTTGTGCACAGGCAAGTCATCGTAGAACTCATGCGCGATGCGGTTAAGCGCAGGCAAGCGAGTCCATGGAACGGCAGGAAAATCGTGATGCTCGTTGTGCAGACCGACGTTGTATGTGAAGAAGTTGAGGATACCGTAGTACGAATACGTCTCTGGGATGGGAATCTTGTTGGCGGGGTTCGACGCGTCCTTTTCCGGTTTCTCAAAAACATAGTGCTCGGCGATGAAATGACCAGCGCAAGGGTGCAGCGAGCCAGCGAGGAAGCTGCTCAGTATCAGGTAAGCCAGAGCCTTTCCTCCTGCAAACTGTACCAGGGCGTAGTCGAAAGCGAGCTGGACGACGATGTTGAAGAGATGGATCTTGGTGAGCGGCAGATTGTAGATGAACATAGGACGCAGGGCGTAGAAGAGGATCTGGCATGTGCAAAAGAAGGCTTTGCCCGCGACCGAGTCGAGGAACCATGCCTCGAAGGTAGTGGGCAGATCTGTGTCGAGGCCGTTGACCCCAAGCGACTTGTGGTGGGTAAGATGGTACGGGCGGAACGAGGCGCTGTAGGGGATGCCGATGGGAAGATTGGCGAAGACGGCGATGATGCGGTTGGCGAGCGGGGAGCGGAAAGCGAGGTTGTGCGAGATCTCGTGGATGGCGAGGAACAGGTTCTGGTTCGCTGTAGCGCCGACGACGTATGCTGTCAGGAAGAAGGGCCACGACAGGAAGGGCGTGTCGCGGAGCAAGTAGGCACACAGGACCTGGATCGACACGACGAGGAGGACGACATATTTGGTGAGGGGCTCAGGGCCGCAGAGCTTGGTGACCTGGCATTGTGTGAGCCGTTGCATTGCAATTACAGTTGCAATGCATGCTGGAGCTGTAGTACCTCAGGGTGTGCCTTGATAATGGCCATGCGGCGAGTGCGGTGCGGCTCTTCCGTGTACGTCCAGAAGAAGTCTTCGTGGTCGTGGGCAGCTTGCGCCTGCTGCTTCTCGGCCGTTACCGTGAAGCTGCGTTTGGCGGGCTCGCGGGGCGGCACCGTGGCCGTGGTTGTCGAGGCCCGCATTGTGAACTGACCAGGTGGTTATGCTGCTACACTGGCAACGATGAAGCGAGTGTCGGTGATTGAGCTGGTGTCAGTGTGCGAGCAATGGCATGCTGAAATGGAAATGTGTGTGAATGCTGCGGCCCACGAGTGCTTGGCAGGGCCCGCCCTTGAGTCCTTGACATGTGGAGAAAGTGCCGTGTGTGGGCTCACCGTCGCGCCATGGTTGGTCACTCGCCACGCCACCCGCCACTGCAGATCAGGGGCATGCACCGAGGGAGGGATGGAGGGGCGAGACCGTTTTCAATCTTATCGCGCCCTCGCCGCCATCGACACGCATGCTTCTTCACGTGTTTCGAACGCCTTCATCAACATTGGCACTGCTGCTTATATATCTCCTCGCGTTCTGAGCGTCTTTCGCCTGCCCTTGACGTCTCGCCACATTTCTTTTCCAATCCCTCTCCAGTAGCCTATCTCGTCTTCATCGCGACTTCGTCTAACAAAGCTCCATTTCCTCGTCTCCACGAACCATACACCGGTCCAATACGCCGTCGTCGAATTCACAAACAGCCAGCTCAACCACACAAACAACAACACCATGCCTCCCTGTGTGACTGTCACACCCACCGTGTCGCTGAATTTGTTGATGATGCCTGCCAGCACCATGACTGCTGACAGCAGAATGGCTGCAACAAATGCAAAAACTGTGGCCAGTCCCGCCCAGAATATGTTGAAGTAGATCAGGAGTCGCGACTGTGGAAAATATATCGCTGGCAAGATAGAGACCACTGACAGAATGCTTGCCACAAGTGAAACGATGAGGAAGGCGAACACCACCCTGCGAACCGTACCCAGGTGATCCAGTATGCTGTTCAGAGCTGATGCAACCTTAGCAAGCAGCGGAACTGAGACTTGGGTTTGGCCGACGACGATGGAGAAGCGCATGTTGTTACTCACTGCTGAGATGTCTGGAACCAGTCAGCTCGTGCTCAAAGACTGCCCTTGGACTTGGCTTACCATGTCTAGTATCTTCCCAGCTCCAACATTCATCCAACTTGACACCATCTGCATTGTCGTCGTCCCCCCTAGCGATTGAAGCGGAGCATATCTTTTGCAAGTAGACGTAGTAGAAGCTTCTTATCCCAGTCGCATTGACCGCAACTTTGACCACCTCATCAATCACCTCTCCAAGGCCTTCATTTACCATTTCTGTAAGATTTCCTGATACACTTCCAAGCATATCGTTTAGTTCGCTGCGGAGATTGTCTGCATTTGCCGATCTAAGCGGGCCGCCTGTTGATCTAGGATTCGCAGTAGTGGATTCACCCGTAGAGGCGGAGGGCATAGCTGTCGCTGTCGTTGACATGATGCCTGCCTTTTCGAATCTGATCAAGTCTTCTCCCAGTCTGGTAGTATTTAACTACTGTTTGTTAGCTTCCTTGAACTCAGTCCACTGAGATCGATACTTACAGCAAGCAAATACTGGCTCTCAAACATGCCCATATTCCGTCCAGACAGCACCACAACAAGAGTGAGGACGAATGCCGCCAGCGACAACACCAAAGGGAACACTCCGGAGAACCTATATGTCAACATGACTCTCTTCGGTGTCTTTGGAGGCGATGGCAGCGCCTTATAGGTGGATTGTCGTTGATCTCCCAGATCCGGTTCGATGGAGAACTTTTCCTCCCAAAAGACGTGTGGCGTCTGCATTTCGGTGACCATGTTTGTTGTTTGCGTTTGCAAGTGCTCTGCACTTGGTAACAAAAATGTTCATCGAAAACTCTCCAGCTATACAGTGCAGTCGGTACAGGTGGCATTAATGCGCGTATTATGGGCAGCTGTTCGACAGCCACACGCAGCCGTGACGTAGTGTTTCATCTTGCCGAGAAGAGGCATCGATCATATGGAAACTTTAATCCCGGGTGACAGTGTGGGGTAGGTGCGCTCTCGCATAATGGGGGTATATTGACTTTCGAGTGCGCTAGTACTCACGCATGTCGGAATGTCTGTTTGACGACGCTATTGCCAGCATGCCTTCTAAGAACCATGCCATTTCCTCCTTTGTCTGCTGACGCTTTTCGAGATTGACTTCGGGTTACACGTAATTCTGTGATCCAACCCCAATAGGAGCGTTTGGTGTGCAACCCATATACGTCAGTCGAAGGAAGGTCCAGACACTTAACCTTTCCGGGTGGTTCGGTCGGAGAATGAAACATGTAAGAGCCCAATGATTGATTTTGAGATGAGAATGACATTCGTGTTGCAAGCTTAGACCTTGAGGCTCCGGCATGGTGAGACACAAACAGCATCACTTCACCAAGGGAGCTATGATAAACCCCAAACCGGCTTGCACAACAGACGAGACATTACTAGGGCATTCAGTCTCCATAAGCGCCAAATCGGGTAGAGTAAGCGACCGATTTCTGTTCCGCATCGAGATTTGGTGCATTCCTTGGCGTTGGCAGAGATCTACTAGTATGGAATGAGCACGTATGTTATCAGTTTGAGTCGATTCCACTGCGTTTGAACTGAATGCAGACTTTCTTGGGGCCTCCTTTAATGGTCTTCACACCAATATTTGCAGCGCCTGTCGAAGCGATACCATGTGACTGCTCTTGTTGGATCTCCTTGAGGCTTTCTTTAATTGCTTCGAGCAATACGAACAGCTTTTTCCATCGTTCATGACTTCCGTTTTGTCTGTTGCTCAGTGTGTTGAGGGATATGGTTGAGCTCGGGTTTGAAATTCTGAGGGAAAACCACTCTTCATAGATGTTGTCAGTGCGCTCCAACATCGGAATGTTAAAGATTAGTGCTGTGACTTACCCAATTGATACCATCAGTCAGCGCATCCAGATCCATATTTACATCAGACACAAGAAACGGATTCCCATAACCGCCATGCCCAATAAATTGAAGGTCTAGGGTTGCTGCTTCGGCCGTAAAGTCGTTGAAATCAAAGGATGACACTGGCGATGCTGTGTCCATATGCTCCTGAGCAACGTTCCCTGCTTTCTTGTGTTAACTTTACCTGCGTCTCAAAGTATGCATAGGTTTCACCTACTGTAGGCTTGGTTTTGTACAACGCTCGCGTTTGGGTTAGCTCTAGCGAGGACTAATTTCACAGCGGCAGCGACCTTACGAGCCTCATGCGATCTTATGCTTGCTTTTGACCAGATTATGTAGGCGTTTTCGAGCGCCTCTATAATCTCCAATCGTGTTGGAGGGTCGTGGTCGAGTTGAAGTCTACTCGTCGGAGTTGCAGGTGTGAACTGCGTTGGCGAAGTTAGATCCTTGTCGAGATCAAGGATCAGAACAGTAGTGGCTTGAAGAAAATCCTGTGCCACGATTGAGGATAAGTACCAGCTCACGGTGAAACTTTGCATGCCTGGGCTCCACAGCTTGCCGCCGGGCCTCATCTCCCCGTCGACTTTCTTCTGGAAACACAATGTTTCGACAGCGGCGTTCAAGCAAACTCGTCGAGAGTATTCGTAATGGAGATCCGTCCGACCGAGCAATAAATAGGGTCGGTGTAGCATGATCTGGATCTTGAGGAACGAGAGACCAAGATAGAAACGTCGCATTGACGCTGGCGAGAGTGTGCTATCGAAGTCTGCTCCCATTACAGGCTTGGCGCACTCGGGAAGCTTGAAATATACATCCCGCAACATGGCATCCAAGTCCATCACTTCCCGGTACGAGGGAGGGGATGTAGCGTTCATCAAATCTATGACTCTTGCATGTGCGAGGCGCACACGTGTTAAAACCACAGTATATAGCGAAGGGGTCAGCTCCATCTCCGGCCGCGATGGGGGTAACTCTTCGATTGCTTCGTGAATATCCTCTTCCAGCAAGTTTCGAGGCTCTTGAGTGTCGCACATGAATGGCTGTATGAGTCTAGGTAAGCCGATTTGAGAAGCCTGGGCAAGATCGACTGACATGACCATGAGCCAACATTTCCGCCGCATCTCTGCCTTGAAAGGCGAGATATCTGGAAATCTGGAAGGGTCCCTGTGATATCCCATGCGAAGAGCGACCCGTACAATGATTCCCACTATGATCGACATGCTGAATTGTGAGTCAGCCGACCGCAGGTACTCAGTACCAAAGTACATGATGAGTACTTCCACCGTGTATGGTGGGCACTTTGCGTAGTTTGCTAGAACAAGACATTGTACGAGCTTCTCACGGTAGAAGTCTATGCGAGCTGTAAACAGCGAAGGCGTACAAAGTCCCTGGAATGCCGGTTCGTGGTTTCCAAGCCCGGCTTGGAATTGGGCTCCTAGGGCGAGAATGGCATACAAAAAACCCAACCACCTGTCAAGCGTGTGCTATTAGCACGTGTCAATCATCTCTGCTGTCTGAACATACATTGTAGGTGTCTCAAAAGGCGTATTCCAGAATTTTGTGTACTGATACTATTGTCAGCATCTATCATACTAGAAACAAGGTATGTTCTGACCTCTTTCATGAAGGTGGGCTTGTGTACCAGATCTAAGTTGGTCAGCTAGTCAGAGTTACATAATCAAAGGTGCTTCATACCTACTCGGTAAGGTGTCCATTGACGCAAAAAAGGTAGAGATCAGCTGATCGGCCTCGGTGCGCGGAGGTAGAGCAGCAAGCAGCTCCTGTTTAGACGCATGTCTTTGACGTCCGAACAAAATATCTGGCCCAGGCACATCGGTGGAGTTATCATATCGTGAATGTGCCGTCGTAGGCATCTCATCGAGATGTTCTCGAAGTTCTGAGATCTGGAATGGGTCAGTGCAATACACTTACTCGCAAGGAGTCACTTACCCCGTCCAGGATGCTGGTCCAATGCGCACTATTTGTATAGCTTGTAGTATCGCCATCAAAACGCACACGGTCTGGGGTGCTCGGTATCTCTGCATCGTTTCCATCGTTCAATTGCTGTAGATGCGACATGGCAAGGGTAGCCGGTCCTCCATGATTGACTTCTTTGCCGCTCATGAGTGTTGTCACAAGCTTCTCTAATTGATCGATCCGGTCGTGCACACTGTGGGGAACTTTGGGTGGTATCTGGGCAGCTGGAGTACCGCGCACATAGGTGCAGGACAACGTCAAACCTCTGTCAACGCATGTTTTGCATGGCTGTTGTCGATCGCATTTCAGCTTCCGCCGTCGACAAAGAGTACATGAGACAATAGGCTTGTCTCTCCGTCGACTTGGCGGTACAACACGCGTCTGCGGATCTGCGCTCATTGCAATTTGAAGTCCATCTGCGAGCAATGGTGCCGGTGACTAGAGGGTTGTTGGTGGGAGTGTCATTCGCAAGATTGAGGCTCTGCTGCCTCCCTGATGAGGTGTTCGTTCGTGATCGGGGTTCGGCAGCGGTTACCAGCCGAGGGCCCTCAGTCCTCGAGGCTTGTGCAGGCCAGACAATGGCTTGGCGCTGCTCTACCAGTTGCGACTTCTGCTTCTGCCTCATCCGCCCGGCGTTGTCCGAGTGCCTGTCGAGCAAGCATGTTCATATTGTCGTGGGGCAAATGTGAATGGCGTTGCAAGCGAGTAATGATGCACGCCCGCATGGCGTTGCTGCGGATCGTCGATTGAGCTAAGAATTTCTTCAGAACTCTATGAGGTCCCCCTCGCCTTGTTGTCATCAAGCGAGACCTTTGACCACTGATCGACAATTCGAGACACTCATGTATGACAATTACTTCTTGAGTGGTACAGATACCCGTACCCAATTCATACGAGTTCTCGCCACGTCACATGATCATTCGGAGTTAAGCGGGGCAATCTCATCAGATGCGGAGGCTTTTCAGCCTTCTACGGATGAAGGTCCACCAGCTTCAAGCTAGAACAGCCCTAGAGCCCACTGCACACGCCTAGAAACCGTTGTTCCTCGATTTCAACATTGTCTGCAGCGCCTTTTCGCTTCTTGTGATTGCGATGCAGATGCAGAAAGAGAGCAGAGCCACCACATCTTGCACGGAATGCCAACGGCGGAAGCAGAAGGCGAGCGCTATTATTGTGCCCTCCATACGACTCCTGGCTAACGAATTGCACAGTGTTCGCGCGAGTGGCCATGTAACCACTGTCAAGCTAGGAAGGTAGCTCATTTGTGTCAATTTGCTGTGAAGAAGCCGCAGCAAGAGTCTCCAGTCGACTCTGTACGGTAAGTAGGGTAGCTTTGTTCGTCCTCTTGACATAGTAATAACAGTATGCTTGTAGGGAGAGTTCTGCTGAGAACAGAGGACAGAAAAGAAGCCACCCAAGCTCGTCTGAAGAGGAGTCATCCTTCTCGCAAAACGACGAATTTGGACAAGGTGAAGACGGCCTCAAAGTTTGGGGCTACATGCCCGGCCATGTGCACTGGAAAGTCAGCGCTATTGATGATGTGAGTGCTCTTGGTCATGACCAGCGACATGCGCACTGATGTGGAAACAGGCCAGTCAACGAAAACAGTCGCCACCAGACCCTACACGAATAGACGTCGTGGAGCAAGTGTTGCATGCTGTTCCGCCAAGATCAATAACTGGTGCGAAAGTACCCCCTTTGTGATAGCAGACAGTTCGTACTTACGTCCTGTAGACGCCTTTGTGAACCACTTCCTGACTGTTGTCAACTATCGATATAGTACAATATATGGTCCCACGTTCACTGATCACTACGTCCAGTGGTGGGCAGACCGGGCTTGTGGAAAGCCACTGTCCCCAGAGTTTACATGTCTGCTCCTGAGAGTTTGCGCATACTCTGTCCAATACCTTACCCCATCGTTACGAAAGATGATGGAGTTCGAATTAGCCTGCAATCTGCAGCAGCTGACTGATCGCTTCGCCAATGCTGCAGAACAGCTCAGTCAGAGCTTTGAAGCCTCGAACACATGTATTGAGCGCGTTCAGGAACAGTTTCTGAAAGGTGCTTGGCTCAAGTCAGAATCGAAGATCGTTGAGTCGTGGCATGCGCTAGGTTGTACTATTCGTGAAGCACAAGAGCTTGGTATCGATCGGGACGCTAACATTGAGGGGCTGAGTGAATTCGATATCGAAATTAGAAGGAGGATTTGGGCCCTCTTGTATATATGGGATTGGTAAGCTTACGCAAAACCAAGAGTCGAACTCACAGCTAACTTCTGTCGCAGGCAGATGGGGGCTTGGCTTGGTAGGCCAAACCTCATTGATCAGAAGAACCTCAACTTCAAGCTACCGAACCTTCGCTTGGACCAGTCTAGTTCAGAACCGAACCTGCTATCGCCTTTCGCTCACATGGCCCTCCAAGCGAGCCTTGGCCGACGACTCAACGCTATCATGAGAGACGCAGAATCGGTTGACTCACTATCTGCCCATGAAATCCTTTCCATCGAAACTGAGCTCGACAAGTTCATCGACGAGCTGCCTGCAATTTTTCGACTCAAGGATCCAGATACCTCTTTAGATGCTGAACATCCATACTTTGTATTCCAGCGGCTCCAGATGCACACTGTTATATACGTCACCAAGCTGGACTTTCTGAAGCCATTCCTTACTCGAGCGCGAGATGACAAGAAGACAGATCGCGACGACGAATTCAGACAGATGGGAGTAGACCTAGCTCTCGAGGTTCTTGGCGTGGCGCGGAGGCTCTTTGACCACGAGTTCCCAATCAACGCGAAGTTCCACATGGTTGTCTTCTCGATCTTCGACACGTCAACCATATTGTGTTCCGCTATCATCCACGACCGAGAGCGGCTCTTGAACAGGAGAGACGAGATCACCAATGCTATCGATAACTCGCTCGATATGTTGCACCAGTTGAGTGTTGCAACTAAACTTGGCGCCACATCTTACGCTTTTCTGTACAAGTTGGTGCAGTCCACCCCCGAACTATCGCGAATTACTGTGTATAGTAAGCGAGCTCGGAAGCAGTCATCGACTTCGACCCCCACACTCGAGGCGCCGCCTCTTGTCCATCATGCCTCGTCAAGAGACTCCATCACTAGTTCAATCCACCCGTCCATGGAGGGGACCTTGTCATCAATCCCCAACGCCATAGAACCGGCCCATGCAATTTCGGTCACGAGTGACCTGTCATTCGATGTTGATCAGTTCCTAGCACAAAACCCATTCGGAAGTGCGACGGCTCTGGACATGGGCGGTATGGAGCAAATTTGGGATTGGGAGGATTTGAATTTGGATCAGTTTCCCTGTTAAAGCTTAGCGTCTTAGTCATATACCTTATCGAAATGTTCCAGTCTTCTCTAGAAAGGTATGCTCGTTCACTAGTCTCATGAAACCAAAGTCAAAGCCGCCGCAGAATATCGTTGACTACAAGCGTTGCACGTTGAAGACTACAAGAGCCGAAAACTCTGTAGTTGCGACTTACATGATATACACTCGCAGACTTTCGTGTTTTGCGACTCATGTCAGGTTTGTACTTGTGGAGGGTCGCTTTTTTGGTTGTGGGCAGGACGAGATGACAAGTATATTAGTTTCACAAGCCCGAACAATATCGGACCACCTGACCCTGTCCGACAACCTACCCATTGTGGCACAAACCAACCCTCTCTAGCCTACAATCTCACGTCCTATTATCCATGACGTTGGAAACATAGCACATTAAGACGAGCGAGATTTCTCTATGGTGTTTATCGCGCATTGTATAGTGATGCTAACGCAGTTACTGTAATTTTTATCAAATGAGTTTGTCAATTGTTCTAGTCTTGTTGTGCTGCTTTCAGTTCGAGACTCACAGCAAAACCACGAGTATCCCACCTTCTAGATACCGTAGATAGAGAGACCATCTCGATCCGTTCTATGAACCGTGTCTCTCTAGAGGCTTCTCCACACTGTGCTAGATGTTAGTTACGTCTTCTTCATCCTCAACACTGAACCATTGTACAGCGCCAAACAGCTATAGGCCAAGAGTCCCGAGTATTCCGAGTACTCTCTGTAACATGTAATAATATTGGCAAGACCGACGTATTCGGTTTGATGCCGGTGTGAATAGTCCAGGTGGTTGCTAGGACTCTTGGTGGGTAGATGCCCATGTCGATGTCCTATGTCTCTATAGCTGTCCCGTTTTTGTTGCTCTATTTGTTGATTTTTGCTCTATTGCTAAACCATGGAGTTAGGACTAACCGAGCATCGTTCACTATGAGTAGCGAGAAATCCTTGAAGATGTCGAGCAGCGGGCCTGGGGTCATGTCTTAATCCCATGACATGAACCATGGGTTAGAATCGATGTCGCGCGTCGCGGGCGGTCGAGAGGAGAAGGACCTCTTACGGTATCCAATGAGATCGAAGCTTAGTGAGAGTAGCGTCGCTGTCTTGTCGCGAAATGTGATGTGAATGGCGTAGTGGGCTGGTGTCCCAGGATGTGTAGTTTCGTAATCCTCGTCAGAAGTCTTGCTATCAGGCAAGTTGAGCTGTGCTGGAGCTGCTTGCGATATACCTCTGTCATAGCGAAGAATCTGTTGTGCAACAAAACATGCTACTAGCCGCCTAGACTTCTCGACGTTGTGCTTGTCCAGTGTAAACTCACCACCGGTCGCGGCCCCCTCGAGTGGTCTCCGACCTAACATGACTGTTTCAGACTCAGGGTTTCCAGCTAAACTGCTCAGGACCTTGGCGATCTCATATATGCTCTGTTGTGTTTCTTTGTCGTTGGTTCGCTGGAAATTCTGCATATGAAGGGGAGGATAGAACATTTGCGATCTGAAAAGGACGTCTGAAGTCTGGCGTGCAACGTCTGCCTTCTTGTGTTCATGTGTCTTTGTTGGACTAGTTCCTTGTACGTGGACATACAGTTGATCTGTTAGCTGTTGGTATGTAGCATCAAGCCATGGCTGCTAGTCTTTGGGGGGTGTCATACCCAAGGGAAGAGTTCTCATCTTCGGCGGTAGAGATCAAGTGCCATGGTACAGGTGAGGCATCTTTGTTTGTTCGAGGTTTTAATAACACGGTGATGATGTGATCAACCTCCTGCTCAACAGTTTGCTCTGCCATTGTGACCGCTGATCGTTGCGAGTGACGTAAGAAGGGAAGCGTAGGATGGCTGCGCAGTAAGCGAGCGTAGGACTGCAAGACGTGGAGGCGTAGAACTGGACGGCGAGCGAGTGTGAGACTGCGAGACGGGGAAGTGTAGAGCCGGGCGGCGAGTGAGTGTAGGTAAGAGGACTGGCGGCTAAGCGAGTGTACGTCTAGGCGGGGAACAAACGAAACTTCACACAAATGATGCTGTCTTGCTTCTGTTAGTTGTCAGAATAATTGGTCTTCGTTTCATCGTGGTAGTGATAACTTTCAGTGGAATGATCTATGGTCCTCGTACAAGGCTTTATCTACAAACACCATCCGGCATTCAGAGCACTCCGACATATTGGCGGCAAGATCTGCTAGGCCTGAGCTCACTCCAGTGGCCCCAGCGCGATACGTCCAATTGGATCTGTACACCTTCACAGTTCGTTGTAAGACTGTAGAACAACGACCGTATGTTATGCTAATGTGGGCCCTGTGCAACAGGCGAACCTTGTAGTCTTGGTCGAGATCCAACAAATCCTCCAGGGCTGCAAAATGGCCGGACTCATGTGCCGTCAATGTACACCAGTACTCTGCAGTACATGGCAGACTCGGCATACTATACATCAACCGTTGGTCTGGTGGGTATTGTTGTTGTCGAGTACGTGGATGGATGGTTTGTACTTGCATTTAGTCCAAGTCAAGATTGGGTAAAGAAAAGAACACAACCGGCACTTAAAGGCTTCGCCTCAAAATAGAGAGGGAGACAACAACTCTAGTAACTTATTTGAAACTTGGGTTTTGACTTTGTCTCCTAATGCCTGTTATGCCTAAGACGTTTGTTATGTATAACGCAGATAGCTAGCCTTGGTTAAGCTCTGTTCTGTACCTTAGCTAACACCAACTTTCTGCAACTCAACTCAAGCATCTCTCATGCTCATGCTATGTTTCCAACGTCATAGATAGTCGGACGTGAGACTGTAAGCTAGAGAGGTTTAGTTTGTGCTACAAAGGGTAAGTCGTTGCGAAGCAGAGGAGCGACTCTAGGATTACCTAACATATGTGTAAGTAGTAAATAGGTTTTATACTATTACTAGGTAGTATCTTGTGACTAGCAGCAGTATCGCGTGAGTGGAGCTTCTGAAGCTTTCTGGTGTTCTTAGGAGGTATTTGGGTATTCAGTCAGTAAGAACAAGCTTTTTTGTACCCTCTCTCTATTCCGAAGTTGGCGCGGACGATGCTGGCTGTGCGAAGAAACGCGGGGTGACAGAGGCTCTGACGCGGCGTATGTCTTCGCGATGAGGCGCAAGCAGTTATTGTGGTCAAGGAAGACACGGACGTGTGCGGGCGCAAATGGTACGCTTGGGTAGATGTTCTCGAGCGGCGAGCTCAGGTATCGCAGCGGAAGGAGAGGGGCTTTGGCGCCGTCTTGATGTTAGAGAGGACGAAGGTAATAGATGAACGAGCGCGAGGAGGAGCAAGTGGAGCTGAGATAAGTGGCCGCGTAGGCCTGCAAGTATCGGGAGCGCGCGTAACTCCAGGTAAACATGGATACGAAAAAATCGAAAGATCGAAGTGAGAGCAAACGCTAAGCGATTGATCGAGTCATGTGATAATGAGAGACGAGGTGAAGGGACATGCCACCATCGACCAAACACCAAACACTAAAGATCAGACACCGGACAGAAAGTACCAAAAGCTAAAATTCAAACTCTCAAGACTGCGGCATTCAAAGCACTACGATGTGGGGACAAGAGTGCTCTTCAATCGAGAAGCGCATTGCGCAGAAGCGTGAGTAGTGATATGTGTCAACGACTACTAAGATGCAAAATTTTAAGAGTTCAAAGCATTGAAAAAGGCAACGATTTGCGTAATACACATTTAAGAACCTTGCAACGATACCTCTTCAAGTGAAATCTGGCGGCGAAATTCTTGACGACCCGCTTGTCGATGCCTTTGCGGTTGACCCAGACTCGACATCAACCTCTACCGTACCTGACACCACTACATGGACGCTGAAACTTCAGCTAAAGGACCTCTGTACCGACGACACATGCGCTTCCATCATGGCCCAGCACATCGCAGCAGCAACAAGCCATTTCTTAGCAGGTGCTCATCAGCTCAAGAAAAATCTTAGATGTGAAAATTGTCTGCGTACACGAAAGGAATGTACAACCATAACAACTGTGTTCAGCAGAGATGGCAAGCCTGTGGGTATAAACAAAGGGTACACTACATGCATCCCGTTTGCTAAAAACGAATGTTCTCTGGGTCGCGATGGAACCTGGCATAAGTTTTCCTGATCTTCAGAGCTCCAGAGCTTCTGATCACCAGAGCTTTTGGGCTTTCGAGCTATAGCTGACAGTGACTCTAGGAATCTATTTCAACAATGCCAGAGAGGCAGATATGGTCAGGCACGAGGCGGACACGAACAAGGCCGAGTCTAAAAGGAGCTCAAAGAAACGTAGGTTGCCTACCATCCACTCATCCACCGGTATACTAATAAACTGCACAGGCCCCAGCACTGCAGACCAAGCAATGACGGGTGAACCCAAACCCTCTTTCAAGAAGGTCAGATTCGAGGAGTCCACTGAGCCTACAGAGCCTACACCACCTGAAGCAAGCAAATCATCGCTCGTGCTCATTTTGCGAGTACCGAACCTCGATACATTGCCACATCTGTCCCCGCCCACCGATACCGCCTCATCGCACAACGGTGCCGCTTCCCATACCAAAACCGCCTCCTCCCACGATGATGCCGCCTCCCATACTGACCACCACATCTGCACACAACAATGTCGAGCCATTACATCTGGACGATACACAGTCTATCAAAGCTACCTACAACGACGACGATGGCGACCAGAGCTCCATTGGATATTTGGATTTCGATGTACAAGGGGATGACAACGTGACAGAGACAGAAAACAAAAAACACGAGCACAAGACAGAAGAGGTTCCAGCACCCATCGCCATGGGAAATGCTTCGAGGCAGACTCAAATCCTCCAAGGGAAGCTGGCTCCCAAGTTCAGAATCACGTACGATGATTTTGATCTGTAGCCTGCTACAAATTGGGTGTGCTTGACAGTCGGCGGCTCCTTCCTCGCTCAACTCAACCCTGAGCATACTGAAAACTTCTGTCTCACATCATCTTGTCTCCTGCACCCCTCCTCTCTGTTGTCTCCATGACTTATGTGTTCTTTTATGCCCGCACTCTATACTGCAGCAATGTTCCCCAAGCATAAGGCATCCCAGCATACATTCCAACTGCTACAACACACGAAATCCTCTCTTAAGCGCTCAGTGTCGGCATTGTTTGACTCCGATGATGAAGCGTCAGAGTCAGCACAAGAACTGTCGAAAACTGGTCAGTCGCAAGAGACCAAGAAGCAGCATCTACCCCATCATCAATCTTCTCCAGACCAGGGGAAACGACGAAGTGACCAGCCGCCACCAGATGTACGTCCGCATCCACACGAGCAGCCTTTTTCGAAACCAGGCCAACAGGATCAACACCATCAACTCATCCCAGATCTTGCCCGTACACCACTGCTTAGCAGTGGTGTACTAGAGGCCAGATTGCTCCATCGGAAGACACCGATCAAAACAATAAACTTTGGCCTGAACAAGGCCGATGCTACTTGGACATCGGGAAGAGAAGCAGACTAGTCTCACGAAATGGAGATGTTGGTATTGAGGTCAGATCGTTCCTGCATTTCATCAACACCAACCGGTCCGACGACGATGCGCAGCTACGGATGAGACACATATCAAACAATCATGTCTACCAATACCCTCCTGCCACGAAGAAGCAAAGCTCTTCTACGAAGGGAACGAAACTAGCTATCCTAAGAAGTCAAATTCGCCGTAATATGTCCTCTCAGCAACAGCGTGCACTATCGCTGAGGTATACGGGCTTGAATATTGCATCCATGAGCTAAGAGTCTGTGCAAGACAACTGCATCTCGTACTTCCTCCGGCACAAGAGTACGCTGACTACGTTTGCTGAGACGATAATACTACTACCGGCAGTCTCTACGTCATTTTTCAGAATGCGAACCACACCAGATACCACATCATGACTATCAACAGCAAAGGCATGTTGTATCTGCTCAGCCTCTTGGCCTTTATCAACGATTGCACCACGGCAACACAAGGACTTGATGCCTGGGGTATCAAACGAAGACTCCAACTTTTTCTTGCCAACGACAGTGCAAACTTGCGAGTACACAAGACAATGTTCGTGGCAGTCCGTGAAAGCTGAGTGAGCTTCCAAAGAGCAAGAGAGATGGCTGCATTCAGGTTATGTTATGGTTCTTGTAATGACATTCCATGTTGCAGTTAGATTGCGGAAAGCACACCGAGCAGGCCCAATCCTACACCTGGCGTGTTGCAATTGGCTCGATATGTACTGCCTCTATGCTTCGCAAATGGCCATTGGAAAACATAGGTTCTAGCTGTGAAGTTCTCAAGCGCGACTTTGCTCCAACCTGAGACCAAATCGCTCACAAGAATCTACAATATATCTTGAACGCTTCGTGAACCCTGCGGCACGTCTACAGCCATACACAATAGATCTCAGTAGGTTCATAACTTAGAACCTACTATCGTTTTGAAAGCCAAAAGGCGTCTTGCAACATATTCCCTGTTCTTTGCGGACCGGCCGTGGAGGTATCGTTTGTATATCGTACGAGAAGTCTCGATGTCTCAAAGTCTTTACAAGTGGAGCAGATGGGTCGAGCTTCTCCAGCGGAGAAGAGACCCGCAGTCTCGACAGTCCATGGCTCTGGCGTTCCGCTACAGGCCTTGTCAGGGACCAGCATCAGAAAGGCCCACCCAGGGTCCTGCTTCCAGAGATGCACACCGAGATTTATATGTACAGTTAGCGATAGTTGTTATTCTCTTGAGGTGTAGAGGATATTCCCTTCCAGTCCACTCCGCAGTCAATCTTGAACGGAATGAACGCAAACTTGATCGAGGACCTCAGCCAAGCCTTGACGCGACAACGAGGCGCGATACCACGGTTCCATTGGGGCGTCGCTGTGGAGCTCGTGACAATCTCCAAGGCCTTGCATCGTGAGTAGCTTGCAAATACGTAATTTGTTGTTGCGGCTCCCGGCATGGCTTTCGGATCCGCCACAGCTGGGCATCGTCTCGATGTGAACAATCGATGCACGCGACAGTCGCGGCAGCCCTGTCGTGTGGTCACAGCACGCGGTTTCCGACGGCAAATCATACCATCCTTACGAGAAGAACTTTTATGGGTACGAAAATTCTGAGGGACCGACTTGCGCCATTGCCTGGTACGACTTAGCGTTGCGGCTCAAGCGAACCACAGGCCTCCAAACCGATGATCATTACCTTGAGATGAGGACGTTGGTACCTCGCTAGCTCAGCAGCGAAGACCAACCAAGCAATACGTCATTCGCCTTGTGCAATCCACGATGCTTGGTACAGAACCGTACGATAGCACGATAGTTCTGCTACATTGGGAGGACTCCACTCTCACCCATGTGTTCAACAATTCGCGCCGTGGGGCTTGGAGTCGCCCCAGTATATGAACGCTATCACTTACGCGCTTGTGAGGGTTCCTGTCACACCTTTCTGCGACTTTTGTCTGTCTTTTACAAACTTTGCTGTGTATACAGTTCCCCAATACAAGCTTCTGCGAGTTCGACAAGCCTTTTAGCATTCCTTTGCTCTGGGTGACAGCGAAGTGAACATTCGAACGACGTCCAAATTCCAAGCAACAACATCCCGCAACTGCCGCCCAGCAACAAATCCGAACGCAAGCGACAGAAGTAACATTCGACAAGCCTTTGCAACAAACCCCTATAGCAACTTTCTTGACCACAGCGCCAAGTGTCTTCCTCTTTGCACCAACCTCGACAACTCCCACCCCCTAGCGACAAAATGCCTCGAACCATGTTCATCAACCCCTTCAAAAGACACGATGTCTCAGAATTCCCAAATGTGTTAGTGCCGCTCGACGAAAGTACCCATCGCGGTCCGGTCTCATCAACAACACCTCATGAAAGTGAGAAGGCGAACAAGGATACTCCTCAACATACGCAACCTTCGAGTGATGCAGGCAGTGGCATTGTTAACCATGGAATGACCGTTGAGTCGCTAAAGCAAGAGATCATCGCAGATGTCGCTGCAGCTGATCAAGATACCCCTTATGATCGTACGTCAAACGTCACTGTCAATCTTCATCCCTGCAACCACACCTCAACCCGCAATTCTAACCGTTTGCAGGCAAGTCCAAGGTCATCAACAAGGCTCTCCAGGACATGGGGATGGGAAAGTACCAATGGGAACTCTTTGCGCTTTGTGGTGGCGGATGGTTGGCTGATAATCTTTGGTTACAAGGTGTGGCGCTCACACTTCCTCAGCTGTCTGTTGAGTTCGGTGTAAGCGAGACAGAGGTCCGATACACTACGTTGGCTCTGTTTCTAGGTCTCTGCATTGGAGCATCCTTCTGGGGAACTGCTTCGGATGTCATCGGTCGCCGCCTGGCCTTCAACTTCACCCTCTTCCTTGCTGGTGTATTTGGTCTTGCTGCCGGCGGTGGTCCCAACTGGATTGGTACTTGCGCTCTGTACGCCTGTATTGGGCTCGGTGTAGGTGGCAACTTGCCTGTTGATGGTGCCCTTTTCTTGGAATTTCTGCCGCAAACCTCTGGAAGTCTCCTCACTCTTCTCTCGGTGTTCTGGCCCGTCGGTAACCTCATCGCTTCCCTTTTGGCCTGGGCTTATATTCCCAACTTCAGCTGCCCGTCAGACACACCGCTCGGACAGTGCGCTAAGGAGGACAACATGGGATGGAGATTTCTCGTGCTGACATTAGGCGCTATCACAGCTCTCATGTTTATCTGCCGCTTCTTCCTATTTCATCTCTATGAGTCACCGAAGTTCTTACTCTCCCGTGGTCGCCAAGCTGAAGCCGTTGCAACCGTCTACGGCATTGCACACTACAACAAGACCACTACTTGGCTTACCGAGGACATTCTGAACTATGTCGGTGGTGATCAAGAGGTTACTCAAGAGGACGTTGGTCTTAGCGTCTTCCAGATTGTCAAACGTTCTTTGAGCAAGTTCTCTCTCAAGCGCTTCAGCGCACTCTTCGAGAACCGTAAGCTGGCTATTTCCACATGCCTTCTATGGTTCCAGTGGACCACTGTGGGAATGGCTTACCCACTCTTCAATGCGTTCCTGCCGCAGTATCTTGCCAATTCCGGTGGAGAAGTCACAAATAGTATTTCGACAGTGTACCGCAATTACGCGATCACTGCCATTGTTGGTGTCCCTGGCTCTCTGTTCGCCTGCTGGACAGTGGACCTGAAGTATATCGGTCGTAAAGGTACCATGGCCTTTGGTACTGTTGTCACCGGTGTATTCGTCTTTTTGTTCACCATCTCTTCCGATTCGGACTTCCAGCTGGCTTTCACGTGCCTCGAAGCTTTCTTCCAGAACATCATGTACGGTGTTTTGTACGCTTACACACCTGAGGTCTTCCCTGCTCCGATCCGTGGTACTGGTACCGGAATGTCCAGTTTCCTTAACCGTTTGGCTGGTCTTTGTGCGCCTATCGTGGCAATCCAGGCGGGAGCTTCCAATCCGAAAGCTCCTATATATGCCTCGGGAGGGCTGTTCATTGCCGCGTTCTTCAGTATGCTATTGCTTCCTATTGAAACGAGGGGCAAGCAGACATTGTAAATGGAAGTGGCGTAATTAGACCGATTTGTGTATATTGGATAGATAGAACAATATAGAAGGATTCCTAGAGGAATACTACCAGCTCTTGCATAGCAGTTTTTAGAAAAGGGGGGGGGGGGGCGCAAGTAAGAAAAGATTGGCCATCTATCTGTCACGTATATCAGCACGTGACCATTCACGTGGCAGACTCCACATCCTTAGGGTGCTTGCACGCGTGGACTCACGTTACCTAATCAAGTCAACCAACCAAGTCAATTCGATGTCCTCCTCGGGGAGCGCTGAACAAGTCAAGTTGAGCTGAAGTTGCTAGCCTGACTAACTTGGTTGATGACTTGACTGTTATATAGCGACATAAAATTTGGTCTGCTAGAAGCACAAGCAAAAGCTAGGGTTAATCCTAACCCTAATTGTTGCTACAGTGTCAAAGGAGAGGTGAGTGATATGAGTGATTTGGTTAGATAGTAACGTGAACGTACGCGTGAGGATTCATTGTTGTCAGGCAGCCCCGGATTAGGTAGACTGCCAAGCAGCTGAGCACTGAGATTGTCACATGCGGTGAGAAGCTTGGACTTCTCTTGCACAGGATAAAGTGAAGGTGTCTTAAATATCAATTTGCGACTAACGTGCAGGCGGAAAAGCCTCAGTATCCACCTTGTCTATCGTACAATTTCCCCCATTATGACGACTTGAAACTACAACAAAAAACGCTCAATGGGTATCATTACATCGCTCAGAGCAAACCTAGTAAACACGACGGGCATTGCGTCCGTCGGTGCCGTGCATGCGACGAGTACCAGCAGCCTAGAAGTGAATGTCAGCATGCATAAAAAAAATCACCCTGGGATACTAGAACATACCTTGACACCAGGCCTGCCAGTGAGGGAGCCCTTCAACTTCGTCAAAGCACCCGAAACCTTGTCACCCATAGTAGCATGGCGCTTGTGGTGGTGGACAGGAGCAGCGGTAGCGTGATGGCCGGTAGTGTGGTGACCGCCAGTCGACCTCGTAGTCTTAGTGGTCGTTGTAGTCGTTGTGGTGGTACCAGTGACTGGGTTGCGCTTGGTAGCAGTGCGGCGGTTGTTCGTGCCGCCTAGAAGCTTGCTCTTGAGACTTGGGTGTGCGGTAGAGCGGGTAGTTCGCGTAGTGCGGGGAGCAGCCGTAGTGCGGTGGGCGCGGGATGAAGTAAGAGGCATGTTGATATCTGATTGTCTGGTATTTTGTTTGAAGGTAGAGGTAGGCTATTGGTTGGTTGGTAGATAGATATTTGTGGGTGGTTGATTGATTGTTCTTGAATGATGTGAGTAAGGTCCGACAATACCTAGCTTTATGTTATACTTGGTTCATGTCTTGGATCTTCTCATCTCACATAACGAAATCAGGTTCCATCTTGCAAGTTTCCAGATGTGGTAGGATCAACAAGTGTGCTCCGTAAGGCACGTCATGCAGGGACACGCTCAAGGCCCGCGACTCGTGGCGCATCGCGTCTATTGGTGCGTAATTCGCTGATGTGGCTTGTCATTTTCTAGAAACGCTCGAACGACCCCAGCTCCGGCCCCGATGAAATCAGCATGCTAGGGTTTTGTGATCGAGACTGTTGGAGGTTGCGTATGATGTGCTGATAACGGCCAAAGCTCGCTTTGGACCCTGATTTTCTTGGGCTTACGCACTACGTCATATCCTTGAATAGCTGCGCAAGGCTGAGAACAACGGTTTTCGCGCCGCGGTTGGAATAACCGTTGAGCCGATCGATGTTGCTTGGCAAATGTGACGTAGTGTCAGCTTTTTCGAATGGAGATGTGTAGAAGGGTAACGCTGGCGGGGTGCTTTACAAGGTGCCCCAACTTGAAGACGTAGTGGAAAGTATGCGAGGTCGCTTGCCAGTGTGGTCCTCCCTCGACTCCCTTCCTCTGCGCTACGTACTCTTCCACCTCTCGATGGCTGTACCCTGGATGAATGGCTTCGTGATTATCTCTGAAACTACGGTGTCAATGGTGTCCATCGTTCATACCTACCGAGACAGACACCTTAGGCAGTCAAAGGCTCCAGACTTACCACAGACATCGATAGGCTCGTTGTACTACGATCATTATGTTAGAATGCCATGCGTGGTGCTCCACCTTAACAGCGTAGTTTGCAGTTGGGTGATTGAGTTATGATGTCAATGAAAATCACGAACTTCGATAAAAACACAGCTTCTCCCAGCAGCACATCAATTACAACTCACAATCAACTTACGAATTTGCCCAGTTTCACGTTTCTCAAAGTCTCTCAAAAGCTCTTCCGATACATAAACACATTATGTCTTCTAGCAAGGGTCAATTCGAGCAGGGTAAGTGACTTCACTGTTGATAATATGTTCACAACTAACGTCTCACTTAGGCTACCAGCCCGAGGTCCAGCAGCAGAGCAGCATTCCCGGCAAGGAGTCTGAGATGGATCCTCAGCCCGAGTACGACCACCTTCCTACCGCGGATGGTGGTAAGGAACTCTACAAGGCTGCTGGCAAGTTAAAGGGCAAGAAGGCCATCATCACTGGCGGAGACTCCGGTATTGGTCGCGCATCCGCCATCCTCTACGCTATGGAGGGCGCCGACAGCTTCATCGCATACCTACCCGAGGAGGAGGACGACGCACAGCAGACTAAGAAGATGGTTGAGGAGAAGGGTGCCAAATGCTACACATTCGCTACAGACCTGAAGGACCGCAAGAACTGCCAGAAGGTTGTCGATGAGGCCATCAAGCAGATGGGTGGAATCGATATCCTCTTCAACAATGCCGCATACCAGAACATGGTTGAGGACATCAAGGACCTCGACGAAGACCAGTGGGTGCACACCTTCGACACCAACATTCACCCATACTTCTACCTCTCCAAGTACGCGCTCCCTCACATGAAGCCGGGCTCCACCATCATCAACAATGCCTCCATCAACGCATACATTGGTCGCCCAGATCTTCTTGACTACACTTCGACAAAGGGTGCCATCGTCTCCTTCACTCGTGCCCTGCACAACCAGTACGTCTCCAAGGGTATCCGTGTCAACGCTATTGCGCCTGGTCCTGTCTGGACACCGCTCATTCCCGCGACCATGAACAAGGAGGCCATCAAGCAGTTCACCGCTCCCATCGGTCGTCCTTCGCAACCTAGCGAGATTGCAACTGTCGCTGTGTTCCTTGCTGCTCCTGACAGCAGTTCAATTTCTGGTCAAACGATCCATCCCAACGGTGGCACAATCGTTAACGGTTAAGCGTGTTTATTACAGTGAATGGACAAGGTGGCGGAAGTTCGGAGCCTTCATCTCGAGTATTCTGAGCTCTTTTGTGCTGCGTGGCCTAATTAGGTTAGTCGCGCTGCCACGGCGCTAAATCTGGACCCTGGAACACCAAAGTCTAGCATTTCTTTATCATGTGCATGCAAATATCTTATTCCTAGTGTAGCGAAGCGGAGCAGGTTCTTTGGTTAAGTGTTGCTATAAAAATTTATAGTATAATTAGCAGATTAAAGCTGGTTGCTAATTGGCTCAATTGGGTCGTGTTTTAATATACGCAACGATGAGTGAGTGTACGCGTGCAGGAGAGAGTAGCGTGCGCACGGCCACGAACACCAAACCAACCCTCTAGCAGAGGAACCTGCTCTCGCTTGCTTCGCTGGGTTCTTTGCACGCGATCGCAAGTAGAGAGAATCCGTGCAAGTAACTAGTATCTCAAACTGCACCTATAGTCATTGAAGTGCTATAGAAGTGCGGCTTTAGAGAATGGTGCGATATGTCGAGGTAAATCGGAACATTTGTCATGTATGACTTACGCGACTGCCTATTTGGGATGAGGTGTCAGCAAAGCAACCAAATCGCGTAGCCATAACACCGAAGCCGAGGCGATTGCTTCAGCCTCATTTCCAAGCGTAGCAGCGAAACAATGCGAAGTAGCGATAGATGCTTGATGAGCATGTTTGATGTTGTTTAGACATGTTGCTACCTTGGGCAGCAGTACAAATTGATGGTACTATACGGCCCATGGCTTCTCATCAGCAACAACTTTAGCAAGTTCATCATACCTCAAAGTGCACTTACAGCCGCCGCCGTTTGCAAATCCACCGAAATGGATCCTCATGCCTTCACCACCCCTTACCAGCTTACGAAGACGATGAGACGCGGAATCTACCCTGCCATCGACCCCAAAAACCCCGACTTGAGTGCTGCAAGCAAGACGATTTTGATAACTGGAGCCACAGGCGGTATTGGTGGCGTGAGTACTGAAAGCACGGCTAAACATACTGTACTGACGACCTTGAAGGAAGTCGCACGTGCTCGGGCACTCGCTGGTGCGAAAGGCATTGTGCTCGTGGGTCGTAATAAGGAGCTGCTGGATGAGCCCTCTCTAGCCGTCAAAGCCATCAGCCCCTCAACGAAGGTGCTAGCGCTCACTGCGGATCTAACCTCAGGATTGGAAGTCAAAAGACTATTCGAGCAGGCATCCGACAAGCTCGGCGCAATCAACATGTTGGTCCACGCTGCAGGGGGCACAACTACTGGAGCCGTTGGAGATCTCGAACCCGATGCGTGGTTCCATGATTATGAGCTGAACGTCAAAGCCAGCTACACCGTGGTTCACCATTACCTGAAGCTTTCCCCTACTGGAACCATCATCTTTTTGGGTACACTTGGTGCATCATTCACGTTCCCAGGCATGAGCGCCTATTCTGGCAGTAAATTGGCGTTGATGAAGCTGGCAGAAGCTCTCGATGCCGAGAGACCTGACATTCGGGTCTTTACTGTACATCCTGGAATCGTAGGTGTGACTGAAACAAACCGTGGAGCTGTGGTGGATGCTCTCACCCCATTCGCACAGGACAGAGGCATACAGGCTGGAGGACTCTCGTTGTATCTCGCTCAACCGAAGGCTGACTACCTAAGAGGTGGCTTCATCAGCGTGAACTGTAAGTCATCACAGCTACACCTACAACATGATGCTGATAACAACATAGGGGACGTTGAAGAGATGCAGGTCCATCAGGCGGAGATCAAGGAGCACAAGCTGCTCAAACTTGCTTTTATTGGGGCGAGACTTGGGCCGGACGGTCACCCTTGGTCGTCCTAGAACACTTCGGATGCGGTCGTGTCTTCTCGGCAGTGGATATTATCGTGATAGTCGCGCTCGTTGGGTTGATAAATGAGGCTGTAATGACGAAGAAACTGTTGGGAGTAAAGGTCGTGCTTTGGTGGTGAAAGTGTCAACGAGTTCCTTTAGGCGTGCAGCAGAAGACCCTGACCTAGATGAGCTCGAGTCAACGATGTGCAGGTCTCTCGAACAACGATCTAGCGCACAGGCTCAAAGTCGAAACTCTGCACTCTCAAGGTGTTCCTCGCAATTTTCGAGATCTTTCGCGACCGAGCCTGCCGCTAAATGCCGCCACTGAAGTTTAGCGCGAAGACGCCAAATTGTGAGGAACGACTTCGACGCGTTTTGGTCTCGCGATACCCTCCAGTTCCTCATAATAGAATGCGTTCAGCGCCACTCACTTCATTGTAGCAGTCCTGCGCCTGGATACGTGCCTGACAGCGGTCGCATAGAGGCTCGACCGTGCCGCCGACGGTGCCGCGCGCGGAACGCGGATCCGGGGGGGTTGTTTCAGATTCGAAACTCCCACAACCAATCACTACGCGACTGCCACAACTTAGACAAACGAGGCTCAACTGTCTGGACGTCGGTAGCCAAAGAGTCAAGGGCCCTTGTCGCCAACACTGTCTCTCAAGCTCGAAAGCCAAGCATCAATGACTGGATCAGCGTCACCGCCCACGTCCAGCGTGGGGCTGTTTCACTTTGATCTGGAAAGCATTGCAAGGTCGTGGCATGCAATTTGGGCCACTCGATCGCCACGTAGAACTGATGCCAGCGCGATGCGCCTTAATCCGTGCTAATATGAGGTTCGCGACATTGGGCGACAACGGTCGCACAGTAGACTTTCACTAGTGTGGTTTCTTCCTTAGGTTCCCCTTCACCTCGAGGTCTCCCAGGTTTTCTCTTCAGTTCTATTGTCCGTTATTGCTATTATTGTCGAGCGAGAAGACTCTCTGCCTTGCGGCGCTGGGCTTGTTCCCTCTTCATTATTTACCTTCTATCTCGCTCTCTTCCGTGAACTTTCCACCTCAATCGCTCGACGCGTACATACCGACTGCTGGACAGTTCAAAACAACAATCCCTATCCCCGAAAAACCCTAAACGAAAAGATATTATACCCAAGAAAACGAAATGGCACTTCTTTCAGCAGAGCACCTGGCCGGTCCAGGCTACATCATCCTCAATGTTCAGAGGGGTTTGAACATTGTTGCACTTGCTTCAGTGGTTGCCAGCAGCATTGTTATGCTCGTCAAGACCTTCATTGTCTCCAAGGTACGTCGAAAAAAACCGATAATCGAGAAGCCAGAGCAAAGCTGATTCCTACTAGTTCTTCTTTTTCGACGCTACAAGCCATGTGATTACAGCCATTGTTGGCTTGTTCCTGATTGTTTCTGAATGTTCTCTGTTCCGCAACTTCTACGCTCGTAACTGGCCTCTCCTCAGCCCTGCTCATGGGTTTGTTACTCTAGGCTGCGCCATGATGGTTCTTGGGCTCAACATGCTGGGCAACATGAACAAGGAGGCCACAAGCCAGAAGTCTCTTACTTTGCCCTTTTGGAGACTATTGGTGGCGTCTGGCATTCTTGCCATCGTCATCGGCTTCTTCAACGTTGTTGCTGTAAGTGGTGTACTCCAATTGTAACTATAATGCCATACTAACTTGTCACAGAGCTACGTCTTCTGCGACAGGTCGCGCGGTATCACAGCCCGTCGTGTCCGCTCCCGTGGTGCTATGACACTCTCCGAGGTTGATGCCGAGTCCCAGCACTACGATTACGACCCCAAGCACAAGGCCTTCACTATCAGCACACATCACACTGGCAGCTCATCATCCCGTACACACATTGGCGCCTCGCCGCCAATGCGAAATGTTACACCACCAATGCGCATGGGAACGACACCTACGATGGGTGCACCCACACCTCGTGTCGACTGCGGCTCTCCTCAAATCGACACTCAGCAACAAGAGGTCAACCGCCTCAACCAGTTCGCTTTTAGCCCTATCTCAGCTTTCAAGAGTGTGCGATCATCCATTCTTCCCTCATACCACAGCACCTCGCCTCCAAAGCCTGGCTTCCTCGGCCATCGCCCTTCTTCGTCAATCTACTCGCGCACTACATATGGAGGCGAGCCCGCAAAGAAGAAGTTCTGGCAGCGAATGGCCAGAGAAGAGGAGCCCGAGGTTCCTCGCGTGCCAGCTGAGATCTCAGGCCCGTTGAACGTCAACCCACAGTTCGCACACTTGGTCAAGCCCAACCTTGCACACCACCCGAGTGTCAGGAGGCCCGAGGTGGACTTTGACAAGATCTAGGGTAGTGAATAGAGATAGGAGGACGGTTCGGTCTGCGTATATGAACGTTTATGATACCACTTTCTTTTTGTACACTTTGGGCTCAGGCATCTCAAGCTACGGCAACAGCATAGGCGGTGTTACTTGTGCATAATGATAACTTCGATATTTTCAACTCTCATCCATCCATGACCCCTAGTGACATCAACGTGAGAACACCAAAGTAGCGACCAACGTTTCTTCCAAGAACTCCTTCCAATGATGATGTGTTGTACATGATGCAATGCTGTACAGCTATATATACACCGGTTACACGGCGAATCGCCCTCTTGTGACCTGACCCACTTCCCTTACGCATGCCTCGTCCCGATCTTGTCATCCAGCGCCTAATCCTCGTCGACAGGCATCTGGAACGGATCAATCGCATCGCCCTTTGGATCATACAACTCAAACTTTCTCCCGTCGTCCATTGTCAAACTCCACTCTTGCGTGCTGTACAGCCCACCCCTGCCCTTCCTCTTACACCTCAGCCTGACCTTGCCTTGCCTCTTTGTCCCCTTGACATTGAAGCTGATGTCAATGCGTCCGTGTACTTGGTTGATCTCGCCGCTGATCCACGGGTACTTTGAAGCGAAGTAAATCTCGTCGCCAAGTTCTTCGCGCACCATTGGATTTGTGCGGAGGGCGTAGAGGGTCGAGGTGACGACGGAGGACTCTTGCTTTTGGTAGTTGAAGAAGACCAAAACGGAAACAGTCATAGCGATTACGAAGATTGGAAACGTCTTGAGAACTTGAGGGGAGATGAGGGGGGGGATGCTGGTGGCTTGTTAGCTGGTGCCATAGTGTGTGCACATGGCGCAGCGTCGTACGGAGGTAGTGCGCGGTTAGGCTTGCGCTCTAACAAGATCTCACCATCTTTGGGAGGTGGGATCAGATACGCTGGTGGCCATGCTTCAATGCTGTGCGGTGTCTTCCATGGGACCGTTGGCTGATCAGGTTGTGTGTCAGGTTGTGTCGATGCGTATCGCGCAGTGAGAGATGTGCGGCGAAGGCATTGCAGTTGCGACTGCGGCCGCCTGCGCAGGAGTGCAGCTGAAAGTCGTGGAGGAGGCATTGTGCGAGTTTGCTATGTATGTGCTGCGGCGTAGATGACGGTTTCTCGAGATCAGTTGATGCTCGGCGTCGGCGGCCGGAAGTTTGCTCAATTGGGCTTAGACCACATCTTGTGTAGCAACACAGAACAATAACATTACTATACTATGAGGCTCTGGGAATTACTAGGTACTATCTTGTGACTAGCAACAGTGTTGCGTGTGTGGAGCGTCTGGAGTTTCCTGGTATTCTTAGGAGGTATTCAGTAAACAAAAACGAGCTTCTATGTACACAGAATCATAGCGGACGCACTTGACCGCTGACAACGGTAGCATGGCCATTAACGGCCACCTTCTCCCCTGCCTCGCTTCGTTTGAGCTCGTGTGTTATCGGTGGTGTCCTTTGGAGCGTCGCGCTTCTTCGCAGCAGACGACGCGGTGTCTCGCAGGAAGCTTTTGGTGGATGCAGTGGTGGATGCAGTGGTGGTTTTCGGTGTGGAAGTACTTTTGGTGGATACAGTGGTGGACTTTGGTGTGGATGCATCCTTCGGTTCTGGAGGCGGAATGATTCGTCCGCGAAGCGGAATGTCCAGCGTTCCAGAGGCCTCCCCCTGCTCATCCCCAAGCTTGAGAGTAGACTCATTCTCCTCATCGCCCTCGTCGCTGCCGACGTCAGACACTTCAGAACCCCAAAAGACACCTTCCTTCTCTGATGGTGGCGTAGATGGCAGGTCCACGCGCTCTTCCTCCAAGAATGCGTCGAACTCCTCCGCAAGAAGCTCATCAAGCTCGTCCAACTGTTTGCGAGCCTCCCCGATCTCCTGAAAAGGGTCAGTCTATGCTCGCTTGATGTCTACAATCTTACAGACCTTCAGCGTAGCTGTGTCGTTTGCACGTGAAGCCTTAGCGTGGAACGTCCGATAAGCCTGCCTTGCAGCCCTTCTCCAGACGTCTGCATCTTCCCACATGTCCTCAGCGCTTGCGATCAGGATGCAGTTCTGAATGTCATAGTAGGGAGGAAGAAGGGGATCACTAAAGGCAACATGTTAGTGTTGTCTCGTAGCTGTACATCTTGATACCTACGTCAAGTTATGCTTAGCTAGCCGGATGCACTCCTCTGAGTTCACATAGAAATGCTCCTCTGCAGCACGAAGAGCCTCTTCATATTTGTTGGTTGACATATTTCTCGGCTTGCTTGCGGAGAGAAGTGTTGATGGGTGCGAGAGGAATGGTGTGGTGTAGGTGATGGCGAAGAGCATCAGAACACAGCAAGCTTGCGCCGCGCCAAGACCGTTTGCTATCTACTCAAGCGCGCCTTTCACTTCATCCAATGTCGTTTGCCTTGAAAATCTTTCGAGTGACACATGTTTGCGTGTCTCTGCCTGCGCCGGTGTAGTTGCCTTCCAGTTTTCCCTGTGTTCGCTCCTGATCACTCCTGTCCACTCCTACTCTCGCCCTTACACCTGCCATCTCCTACTGCACCTCGAGCTGCGTTACAGCAGTCTGCACAGCTCGCTCAGGCCACGAGCCCACTTCAAGATGTCCACTCAAGATCCCGAGTTCGAGACGTCTGATCAAGATCTCAGATCAGAATCGTCCCACCATGAAGCCTCTAGCGACGACGGACTTATTGCTGAGGAGGTCCCGTCAGGCTCCAAGCGACGAATGGGTCGGCAGGACACTCGAAGAAGGCGCAAGAAGCGTTTGTTGGAGAGGAAATACGTCTCATCACCGCCACTGCCGCCCACAGCTGGCACAGAACCACGATCGCAGCCACTCCGGCTGGCCGCCTCTACAGAGACGCCCAACGTCAACGTCTGGCGCAAGGCCGTTCATGAACTCTCTGTCAATCTCGAGGATTCAGTACGGCCAACTGAGATCACCTTCGCACACGCTGAGCTACGACCTCTTGCTGAACTCCGAAACGTAGCTGGACGTGACTTCAAGTACTCAGCTACTTTGGTTCCTGTGCCTATCAACTGGGATCCTCAGCCTGGCGACGAGAGGGGTCATACCAAGTTCACGGAGAAGCAACAGCGATTACTGTTTGCAGACTACCGCAAGACTGTCAAAACCTGGCAGATTCACGTTTGGGATGCCGGAGTACCTGATGAGGATTGCGTCCGTCTTCGGCTGTTCCCCGAGATAAAGCCAATGCTTTCTAGGGGGCAGCAAGATCATGCTCGCAAGCTCAAAGAAAAGAAGACGTCGACCGAGCCTGAGCATAAGTTTGTCGTCATCGGCGGGCCTTTGGATATCGATGTGTGCCCGACGCAGGAGGATGCTGACAGGATCGCTGCTACCGCTTGTCGTCTTCTAAACAAATACCCTAACCCTATCGAATCGAAGGAGTTCCCTGATGAGCTCGACCTCCGGACTAAATTCTCGGGATTCCGTACACTCATCGAGATGACAACCCTCATCCAGGCGACTCCACGGTTCGACTTTCGCAAACTGCGCCACTTTTTCAAACATAACGACATGATGAGTGGTTGCTACTGTCTGTCACCCACACCCGGTGTCACTCTCGACGCCTCCAACAATACAAAGTGGGCAGTGAAGTTGCCAGTATTTATACTAGACCCGGTTGGTGGTGAAAAGAACTTGTGGGTCAAAGCACAGATCGACGATGGGACTTTTACCGAAGCAGACGTCGATGCTCTTCCTGATCCCCCTAGCTGGTTTGGGTTCACTCCTATGAACCCACCAAAAGACAGTCTCCCGAAGAGCTCCAAGTTGTCCATCGCCAGCATGATGAAGTTGGTTAGGTGGGTCTCATGGAAGGTTTTCGGTAGCGTTGGGAACAGAAATGCTCTCCATCTGGCTCCACGAAGCGTTGTCCAGAATGCTCGACGCCGCAAAGACGCAGAATCCTATGGTCCGTTCAACGGAAAGCCATTGTTCCAGATCCAACGAGGCAGGTACGGGAAAGATGCCTCCGCCACGATCTTCTTCTCTCAGTACGTCCAAAACACCATTCAAGGTGACATGCCATACGCCTCCACTCGACTTCCCCTTGCAGGCGTTGCGTTGGCCTTACAGAGCTCTTATGAAGTCTTCAGAGACGGAGAGAGCATCCTCAAGGTTGGTGAGGAACTCTTTGTCGCGCTGGATGAGCTGGCCCTGGGCAAATCCATATTGAGCAAGGATACGCATTGCAAGTGTGAGGACGATGCGTCGCGGGATGTAAACGCGCACTTTTGCATGATATGCCTGTTATTGCAACCGTGCTCCACCATGAGCAGGGCCGTCGACAATCGATTGGTTTGCAATGACCATTTTGCAACCGGACCCCCGCCTAGCGACGAGTACATCAGCCGTTTCATCGCACGCAGCGTGCGTGTCACAGAGAGACCCAAAACGGGGTCGTCTTTGACCACCGATCTGAGACGCAAGATGGAAGAACAGTTAATCAAGGAGTATATCTCACCGTTTCCCACTTTCTTGGACGCGTATTGGGGTGTCCACGTTGAGAAGCTTTCATACTCCCGGGCAATGAGGGCGTCTTTAGACGCAATCTTTCCTTTGTGGAAAGACGGTTCCAAGTACTACGTACATCACCCCGACAACGTTGGTATCACGACTGCATTCGCCAACTGCCTGAAAGGTGACGACCTTCCCGCTGTAGTTGGGCTTGCTGCCGAAGCTCTTCGAGAGAAGGACAACCAGAGGACCTTGGACAAGATCGAGCGCGCGTTCGACCACTGCGCGGAGATCCGGCACGTCATTCCATACAGCAAGGCAGGTCGGTGGGAAGCCGCCAGCAAAATTCCAGACGACTGGTGGCCATCCTACCTAGCAGCGATGAAGTCTGCCGTTTGGAACCCCGCATTGTTGGACCCCCTTCCGCCCAACACCCAGCGCAGAGTACACGCCGGCTCGATGCCAGTCAGTGAAGAGAAAGAATGGGACGTCAAAACCATCATGCGGCTCAACCGAACCATCGAGGAGATCGAGTTGGACAAGAAGTACAACCCCCGGGGTATAGAATTACCTCGAGCAGCACCGACTTCGGAAGGATTGCCTGGTGCTCCATGGCTCTGGCATCCGGAACATATGTTCCAAGACCATAGCTGGGAATTCCTTCAATTGGAGTTCGAAGAGAGGCTGGCACGCATCGACAGGGATTGTGACTGGGCACATGACCACGATTCTGAGTCGGCGGAGACGCTTTTCCTCGCGTGTGTCATTATCTGGTTCAAGTTGGATGGCGGTAAGGATGAGATTCTCGGTACTCGCATGACCATCTTCGCCCGTCATGCTCTGAGGTATTCGATTGGCCGCGCTTTGCATGTTCGACCCGGTTCAATCATGCTTACCGGCTGGAAGGAGAAGTAAGCATGCGCTCCCGCTCATGTTTTGGTAATCTTTGTTCCAATGTGACTAACCACTTATCCAGGCACCCTGAGCGTCTGAGTGACTACGATGATTCCAGCCGAACCATCACCATGGAAACATGGGTGATGAATCGCGGCAAGAAAAACTGTAAGAGACACACGTCTGTCTAGAGTTTGGCATCATTGACTGATCGATCTCCAGATTCAGTCGAAAAGGAGTCAGTTGCAGAATGGACAGACTACCTGAGGGGAGTCTCACAAGTGACCGAGTTCTATGACATCCCGGCGCTGCTCGAACAGACCTTAGACGCGATCGACTGGCCCAGCAAGTGGAATCGTGCAGCTGAGGGCGAGTACGAAGACGAAGATCTTGAGGACATCCAAGAACAGAAGGACGATCTTGCCGACGAGGAGAACGAGGCTCTCAACTTGGAAGATACTGAGGGCCTTGCAAAAGTGCCAGAGTCATCATCGATGGCACACCCGGACCTGAGTACGAGCGCTGACATCCTGAGTTTCATGGCGCAGTTCATACCCGAGGAAGCACGAGGTCTGTATGAGAGCTCCTTGTCGGTATTGGTAGCTCAGGTCAAGAACAACTTGCCGCCATCAGACGAAGAAGATGCCACCCTCGAAAGCCGCTTCGACTCCTTCAAGTACATTATGAGTGTCATCGTCGACGACATGGGCTGGGGTAGGACTTGGGCGATTAACCAACTTGCCTCCTGGGATCTGGAAGATTGGCAGAAATTGGACGACGCAATTGACCGCTCCTTCTCAGTTGACGAGATGGTATCTTTCTGTTGTCGCCTTGACAAGGAAGGCAAAGTCAAGTAAGTACAAATAGCTCCAATCCTTCGTGCACATGCTCGTTGGCTAACATGTATCCAGGTTCCTGCTTGACACCAACAACGGCCACACGTTCACGTGGGAGCCTGAGAAGGACAAAGGCAAGGGCCGCGCCAAGTAAGGCTGCAGATGATGGTGGATCAGAGAACAAGGCCTATGCCTCATGAGATTGCAAAGGAGGAATGCTGGGTTATTTGGGGTGGTAAAGCATGCTCGTCAGCTAAACTACAATTAATTGCGAAGCGGAGGAGCGAAGCGACGAAGCAAGCTACTGTAGCCGCGTAATATGGCAACAAGTGCGAAAATTGATTAGTCGACGCTAGTGATGCAACTCTTCACGTGACGAACACCATCTCTGTCACCACTCTACATCTGCCTCTACGCCTGCCTGCCTCTGCGTCCCTCTCTCTCTATCTCTCTCTATCTCCGCCTGCCTCTCTCTTTTAAGAACCTCTATCTCTGCCTCTACACCTGCCTATGTTTCATCCATACCATCATCTGTAGTCGGTCTTTGTGCTAGTCTATCCTTGAACAGAGTATTTGCTCAGATCAGCAGTCTTGTCCAAGATAGTGAATGCAAACACTGCAGATATATCTGCCAGCATTGCCAGTGATGACGGTTCAATCTCTAATCAAAGCATATGATGCACGTCGTTGCTACCACAAGAACTTCTCTTGTGTTCAGAGTAAGGCTGCAGTTACATGCGCACATTACTCAATCGCAACCATCTAGATCTAGGCAGCAGGCCCACTACGCCCCTACGAAGCCAGCGCAGAGTCATTTGAGAGGAGGTGTTACATAAATCGTGCAAAGTAGTCGAATACTACCTGTATCCAGACCACATAAGGTTGCCAGAATCGAGATACCCACCATTTGGGAACATCGTTTGATGGGGCGCATTCCGACATTGGCTTTTTCTCTCGATCTAAACAGCATCCTTGGTCTCGACATGCTCCATGCTCGCACTTCCTCTTCTCTTCTCATCAAGGTCTCCTGTCTCTCCCCTGGCAATTGCTTCATCCGCCTCAATGAACTCGGCAGGTCGATGCAATTGCACTGCTAATTTGTTCTTATGGACCAGAATGTCAGGCTTTATCTCGAAGAAACGATCGATATCCTCAAGCGTTCTGTTCGCTGTTTCCGGGTACAGGAAGTATGTGGTCGGAATAAAAGAGAAACAGATGACTGCCCATATGATCCAGAACTTGTAACCGAGGTTCTGAATGCCGGGTAGAGTTGCCTGGACGACACCGTAGTTGCATATCCAGTTCGTTGCCATTGCGAGACTTGCACCTTTCGTTCGCATCTCGAGAGCATTGATTCTGTACAATAATAAGCAGGTAATGACGACCTCAGGATCTCATACTCACTCAGTGGGGTACAGCCATGGCACACCAAGAACACCCATACCAAAGCTGGCGAAGAAAATGAAGAAGAACGACACTGCTACTATGCCGAGCTTGTAAGAGTTGCCGCCAGCCTCAGTCTGTCCTTGAGCAGCTGCGATAACAATCCAGCATATTGAGCAAGCTGCGGCGGAACACATCATAACCTAGAAACCGTCAGTAACGTCGATACCAACGTTAAATTTACTCACCTTGCGTCTACCATATCGTTCAACAACAAAGTATGCCAGGCATGCGAAGATCAAGTAATCGACTGAGCCGGCAGCGGCCAAAATCCTGGCTAGGAGCTCAGAGATACCCAGCGAGTTGATAAAGATGTAGCTCATGAAGTAGCTAGTGACGTTAATTCCAGAGATTTGATTCATGGCCTGCATCCAGGCACCAAGAAGCATACGTCTCAGGACCCCGCTTGGGCCTTTCCCGCTCAGCAACTGCCACCAAGTGTACGTGTTCATGTGTTCGCGGTCCAAGATATCTTTGATGATGTTGTACTGTGTGACGACAGACGGAGATTCTGGTGTAGCGCCGTGTCCTTCTAGAGCAGCCAGGACTTCCAAGGCTTCTTCGTGTTTCCCCTTGCGAATGAGAAGCCGAGGAGAATCTGGTAGAAACGGACACATTGCATAAATACACAAAGTGAAGAACAGTTGGAAAGCAAGCGGGAATCGCCATGCCACGTCTCGAGGAGCGAAGGAGAAGCCGAGTGTGAGCCAGTTTGAGATACTAAAGCCAGTTATGCAGTTCGCTAATGGAATTAGTGATGTACTCCATAGATAACACTTATTGATATACTTACCCATCTGTATAATGACAAGCTTGCCTCTGCTGTTCATCTTGCTCGTCTCTGCTTGCCAGACACCAGCTGTTGCAGTGTTCATTCCTGTCCCCAACCCAGCGACAATTCTCCCAACCATCATACTTGCGACTTGGTTACTGCATGTTTGGATGATTGCTCCGATACCAATGACAGTTGAGCCAAGCAGAATTTGACGAGGACGACCGAGCAGGTCTCCTGTCCAAATAGTGCTCATTGCGCCAATGAAGCAGCCAATATTGTATATCGAAGTCATAACCCCTAAATCATCATTAGTCATAGGCTCTACTTTTATCTCCATATCAGTGTGTCTTACCCTGCATATCTGCGGACGGATAGCCAAATGTGTGCAGGAAGTTTTCGTTGATGATGACATTGCCAAAAACACCTTGATCATATCCGTAGAAGCTATGACTTATCAGCTGATTTCAAGTCGTTTGTATAGATCACTTGCATACACCAAAACTGTCGAAGCTGCGATTGAGATCCAAACCGTGAGTCTTTCACCAGACCCTCCAAGATACCTACGCGGCATGACTATAGATTTTCGAAACCTATGGACGACTTGAGAGACTTGTAGGCCGGAATAAAAACTTGCGTTGATTTGAAGTGATTTAGAAGATTTTGTTCTGAACACGTGATATTGCTATGCAGAGCACGAGTATTGGAAGTCATCCACGGTTCGCTGCAGCGAGATCGGCAGGCTTTATAGGGTACACAAGAGTGGCATCCAAACAACATTGTCTTTTGAACTTCGTGACGGCCAGAGTTCTGAGCTCTGTCGTCTCGAGCATGCGCCGTTTCCCCGGATTTCGAGTCACATCCCCCATACCCCAGGTCTTATCGTAGCAGTCGACCCACACCGGACGCCGTCATTCGTTTATTCCAGCGCCAAGGTCTTGAGATCATCGCCATAAGCTCTAAAGTGGAGGTTAGCGGGTGATGTTGCATGAAGATGAGGAAAAGGATAGCCTGTGGTAGCCATGTTGTGATTAGGCAGTGGTAGCCATGTTGTTCGGCTTACTAGTTTAGGGAAGGCGGCGATACGGAGCGCGGAAAGTGCGGCGAGCGGGGTAGAGAAAGTGCTGTGGATGTTACCCAAACCACTGATGTATTCTGGGACACGATGCTTAAAAGCTTTTGTTGTGATATACATAACCCTGCGGTGTGAGTCGCACTGGAAACTACATACATGACATTGTAGGAAGTATGCACACTGATAACGAGATAACTGGATTTTTCACGATTCCTCAAAATAACCCTCACAGTCTCGTTCAGTACTTCAAGCTCATCCTGATCTATCATTACATGAGTGCTATCCACGACATAGCTACAAGATGTGCTGTAATCAACGTGTTCGACCAGGTCCAGATCCACCAGAGGACGAATTATAAGTGTTGACGCGCACATAATGGCGCAGTCAATAAAGCCTCGCGAAGGTTTCAAAGCACCTGGAAGCTCGTGTCGACGAAAGTGCGCCATGGCAATTCTGTTACTTACCACTTCCAGCTCTATGCGTCCGCCTTACATGGGACCGGAGTCAGTGAAGCAGCCCCGAATTCTTTAGCAAGACGTGTCTCTCAGATAGACGAGAACTAGCCGTTGTCTAACTCCTGAGGGTGTGATGGAGAGTTTATCAAGAAGCGGAAGCCAGAGCAAGGTCTCCCAACAACATCACATGCCGTTTGGTGTGCCATCCCTGTACCGACCAACAACACGAATTCATATCTCAAGATGGCAGTATGTTGAGTCTGTGTCCTAAAATGCTTCAGTCTCACTCAGCCAACCTACCAAATTCTGCGGAGGGAGGGCCCAATGACATACAACTTGCAGTCTCAACATTAAATCTGGACAGCTAGAATGGGAGGAGTCTGGTATTGATACTGGAAGCCCCTCTCTTTTTCGTTCAGTCACTAAATAGCATGCGCGATAGACGCTGAAAGGTGAGGTAATACACTTGTTGAATGGGAATGACCAGAAGCCGATGGCAGGAATAATCGTCTATGGGAATTTTCGAGATGATCTAGGTGGAGAGAGTTCCTCTGTGCTTGCTTTAGTCTCCGGAACTGCAAATACATGAAAACTCAACAGAAAACAGATAGATGTCTATCTTGAGTGATCCCGTCACATCAGTGTATGGGTGCCAGTTTGGGATAATGAGAACATTGACCTCGAAAAGTGGAGAGAGGCCTGACGACAGGATTCTGAACCAAGCACGATGCACTTCGGCAATCTCTCGGCCTCAATCGTAGATGGCAATCAAACTGTAAAAGAAGCTGCCGCCACAGCGTCCCGTACGCCAAGCAGATTCCACATAGAAACATCTCACGCCATAACTTACTCTAAAACAAAAACAGGTCCCCCACAACTCCCTGCAAGCCAAGCTGCAAAGAGTTTTCCCACAAGATTCATTCTTCCACAATCACCCGGATCCAGATCAGCCACACATCTCGACCCATGACCCACACTCACACTGCCACTTACCTTGGCATCCACAAACAACCACCGTTTTCCTCGGACATGTGAAAAGTAAAAAGCGACCATTACGTGCTTCCGGCTCCACCTCACTTACTTACTTACCGCCTTACAGATTGTCTACATGACCGACGTTTCATGTGGTGGCACAACGTCAGGCGCACTGCGGAGAAACGAGTGGGGGAAAAGACCCTCACCTACACCCGTAAGTGACCGCGATCCAGGTCAGCGGAGCCGAAGAGAAGCGGTGCGTTGGTCTCCTCTTCATATCGCCGAGCGGGGTCTATGCGCTGTGTTTGCAGAAGGGCTGGACTGATGCAGTGGCCACGTAAGTGGTGAGGTAGGGCAATGCTGTGGGACGGCGGGAGAGAATCGGCAGAGGGGAAGACAGGCTCTGCGATGTGAAAACTTCCAGACTGAAGGAAACATGGGGTGGGTTGGGTACCATGTGGCTGGTACGCTACAAGACGTATGTAGTGGAGCAGTGGAGACGCAGAAGGAAAAAACGAGTGGACAGGTGTCAAATGTGTCAATAGCAGACGTGGCTAGAAAAGAAGACATGAATACGAGCGAGCTGCGCAGTAGCTGCCGCGTACATCGTAGAAGGCTGATAGGAGGGACAGCACGAGCTAGAAGACGACATACTTGCAGCACCTGAGACAGCATTGCCGAACACATCTGACACTACAGGCAATCTGTAAAAACCCGTCTGCCCCACACTGCCCGTATCTTGCTCTCTGAATAGCATGCCATGCAGAACTTTACTGCAGCATGTACGATTCTCCCGAGATCGATGCAAGCGGAGGTATGATGACTGGCGTATGTTTGCCCACGCATAAGCTTGATGTGCACAAGCGCTGCTTCGAGATACTGGAAGGAGCTGAGAGTATGTGTGCCTACGATAGAATGCGTGTTCCCTTCAGAACCCAAGTTTAGCATCTCCAACGCACGTCTCTAGCTACATGGAGTTTTCTCATTCACATACCTGGAAGCAAACCTGCACCTTCCAAAGCCATCTGCAGACTCCCTGTAATGCTGATCTTCCCGTTTCCAGTTGTTTCACTACATATCGCTTATGCGTACAGTAAGGCAACACCTGCGTCATTTCTGCCTTCCGTTAACTCAAAACAAGCCCAGCATTGTAGTACAAGGCCGGTCACCGGCGAAGCGAGCGTCTGCACCTTCATCGCCAGCCCCCACTTTTCTTGGCCCAGCCTTGTTAATTCTGATACAACGACATGGATTTGTCGGGGAACATCTTCGAGGTTGAGATACATGTGTGGGGACGATGTGAGTGGGGATTCATTACGATGCTCACCCTCTAGGTCTTCTAGAGCGCACCACAGCGATCATGGTGGCGTGAGTAGAGTTTATCACTGCTGCGAGTCTTGTTGCAGGTAGAGTGTTGAGGTGTGAAGGTTGGGATGCGGGATGATGGTGCACAAGCGGTGAGCACGGTATGTGCAGATGTACTGTGAAAGTTACATGCGCACCCTAATGCAATCTTCAACGATACCTGTCCTGTCCGTCCCCAATGTTTGGAGGAAAAACTTTGCACTGCGGAATTAGCAGGTGTGAAGAGGACAAGGACTGATGATGATGGTTGTAAACATTTCAATTATTGGTGTTCGACTGCTTGTTGCTGCTTGACAAAAAGGTCCAGGTGCGTTACGCACGAGACACAGTCGTCCCACCTGCCGCTCATTGGGGCCCATGGCTAGACGCGTTCCATGCCCACCCATTAGAGTTATATATTGAAACATTCGAAAAGGAGCATTAAGCTCGTTAGAGCCATCGGCACAGGTGCCTGACCTCCAGACTGCGCTTCCCGGCATGCATCCCAGACAAAGATGATGTGGTGTAGCCGTCGACAAGAGAGCTGTCTCTTGAATATGACAGAAGGAAAAAGGAATTCAAACATTTTGCTGAAGAGCTATCGCTGCGTGTGACATGTCGTGATACGCTTTTATGACGGGACTGTGATTGGTGCCTCTCAACCCCGCCTGTAACTCCGCAAGAATCCCACTGAAGGGACACACAGATACCAACCGTTGTACTGTGAAGGAGTTTACCTCTCTAGATTCGTAAAGTGACAAAGGAAATTCGTGATAAGGATCGGTCGTGGCTCGAATGATTCGGCCATAACATGGTCATACAAGTCGTACATCGTTAACCCCTGGCAGCGGTCGATGCTGCAAACGCCTTGCAATAGGTCATACTCGCACAAAATATAAACAGGGTAGAAAGCGTTGCTCCTGCGGGTGTCTTAATGGCCTCGAATGCCGACCGAGGAGCGGCCGAGCAGAGAGCCAGGGAGCAGGTCGCTAAGAAATTTGAAAAACGCGCGCTTGCGCGAAGGGGACTTTAGCATCATCGGTGATGCAATCTGAACCATTGGACCGACAACGTCTTCGTCGCCAAGCTTGGGGAATTTGCCCTGGCTCTTTGGATCGTTGAGGGTAGGCATCTTGCTGAGAGGAGCTGGTTCAACAGGTGACAAAGGTTCTACGGGAGATAGTTGTCCCATGGAGCAAGCGTGCGAGGTAGCCAGTTCGTGGTTCTTCTTCCACTCTGCATCAATTTCGGTCCACTTCTGCTCTGTGAGCGTGTAGTGTTTAGAGGTCACACCGTAGTGTTCTGCAGTGCGCACTTGATGCTTTGCGTAGTTGCAGCGCGCTTGTTCCCAGTCGGCGAAGAGTTGTCGCAACGAGGCTGCGTCGCAGCGCTCAGGGGCATAGGGCTCCGGTAGGATGGTGAAGTTCGCGTGGCCAAGAAGATTGGTCCACTTGTCGTTAGGATCGGCCAACATCATAGGTGGGATATCGGCAGAAGCCACTGTATATCCAGGACGCGATGTCTTGATAGACGCATAGGATGGCTTAGCGGACAAGGTGGGCGTAGGGTAAGCTCGGACCGGTGGGGTGCCCATGGGTGTTGGAACACATGACTGCGATGCATCGGCAATGGTTGGCGATTGAAGTGGCGACGATGCAGGGAGATCATCCCGGCACATCAAGAGTGGAGGCAGCAGAGGCGTGGTCGCGTATCGCTCAGCGTCAATTTGCTCAGGGTCAATGTCGATGTGAGCGGCGTTAGCTTTGGCGACGTCAATTTCCATAGGGGAAGCTGCGCCTTCGTTGAGCTGCTCCATGCTGTGAGCAGGGGTAGAGACCGGTGAGAACTGTTGCGAAACATCGAACGATGCTACATGGCGGATAGAGCTGGTAATCGAGGATGACCGTGTTGAAGGAACTCGAGAAGGTGTTTCACTCCTAGAAATCCGGCCGAAGCTTGACGAGGTCCTCTTGCGTTCGTTGATTTTGCGTGACAAGGAGGGAAACCGTCTTTCAATCTTGTTGGTGATGCTGTTTGCTGAGGATTCCAGGGAACGTCTGCGCTTGGCCATTCGGATCTCCGCATCAACAGACCGGAAGTACTCATCCTGGAACTCGTAGGCACGGGTGATTTCACAGTTGGGTTCGTGGCCATTGTCAGTGTCGCCTGTTGAGAAATGAGTACTTGCGAGCATGTTAGAGTCGTGACTGAACCTACATGAGCAACGGTGGGTGTCTTCGTTTCCATAGTGGAATTCTTGCTCGATAGGCTCCTCGGTTAGCTTGGGAAGCTTGCCAGAGGCGTTGGGAGCTTCGATGATGTCGTGGGTTGGTGGACTTGACGACAGAGACGAGGCCGAGCTGGGAAAGCGAAAGTGACCACGCATGTACTGGCTTGGCGTGGGCGGCGTGGAGCACTCCGAGGCCGAGTAGAAGCCAGAGTCAGCACACGAGTAGACCGAGGAGGTTGGATCAGTGGACATGTCGAGTGAGCTTTTCGACGACTTGCGCGCAGCAACGAGTTTGGGGAGAATCAGTGGTTTGAGGTCGTGCATGATGATGTTGAGAGCCGGAGCGTGACGAGGGTTTTGGCGAGGGCTGCTGGGATCCCATCACCAGCTTAAGAGCAAACGTCGCGCGGGATGAGTGGTGGCCAGCTGCTGGCGCCGTGAGAGAATGGCGGTCGCGGAGAGGTGCAAGACAGCGTCGGAGGGTGCCACGAAGCAGGGCCGGACCACGTATGTACCTTTTGGTCTGTTTGTCCTGGCGGCGGTGGGGAGGGCTCTACCAAAAGTCAGCGCCGTGTCGGCTGGCGCACCCAATACGGCAGGCACGTGAGTGTAGGTGCTGGAACGGGCCACTCACGGTTGGCGCTGGCGTTTTGACGGGCAGAGATCCAGGGACCAGCACGCAATGGATGCGAGAGACAGACAGCGCAGCGACAGCACGGGTGCAAGTTGGCAAAGAGTGACGACTGACGTGGGCAAGCAGGACAGCAGCAAAGTTGGGGGGATGGGGCACGATTTGTGTGTGGGCAGCGGCGCACGGCGGTAGCCCCATGCCACTGGAAGCTGCACGCCAAGCCCTCACCACAACGCAACGACCTCGACCGCAGCTATTCCCGTCTTTGTCTAGCCAACTGGCGGCACCTTCACACTGCCTCCCCGGTTTTGTGCGGGCCGTCATGAGTCGTTTCGCCGGTACACAGCACCGGTGCTGCCCTGCCACCGCCCTGTGCAAGTGGCTTCCAGGGCGCCCTCGCAAGGTTCACGCAACGACGCCGCTGCTTTGTGCTTGTTCGCAGCATTTGCGCCGCGGTTTGGGCACCAACACCGATCGCCAGACGCTTGTTGCTGTGGTAGCAGGCACTTGACCTCCACTGCTCCGCGCATGGCTCTGGTCTGGACATTCTGAATTTTCATTCTCCCCGATGCTAAATGCAATGCCTGCCGTTGGTGGAGGCGTTGGAAATACCCCGGCTCCATGCGAACCCTATCCTAAGCTGTTGACCACTCGACGTAAAGCTTACTGGTAGGTAGACGAGTGGATGAGCCGTGCAGGAACAACGGTTCCCGCTGAATACTCACTACAACGCTGTCACTGCCAAACTACGGCCTGCCTCTGATCAGCAGCGCTGCACTCTGCGCTCTCTTGCTGCTTGGACGACCTGAGCTTCTCGTACTACCAGCACTGTGGTGTCTGACAGTTCTTCTATGTGCGTGCAACCGTGGCTCACCTTGACAGACTATGGGGTAGCGCAAGGATGAGGAGTGGTTCAACAGGTGCTGTGCCGGCGGTTGCATTCCTCTTCTCGACTGGGGGCGCTTTCTGCTCGCCCTTGCCCGTATGGTAACGATGACATCGACAAGGCCCATTGTATGGCTGTCGACGTCGGCCTCGCTCCCGTCGTGTCCCCGGCTGGTTGAGACACACTCGCGGTTTTGGCCGCGGAGGCGTCAAAAGCCACAGAATAAACAAAACATCCCGCTGTCAGAGCCGAGAAACAGTCACACACTGAGTGCTCCCATTTGTCCAATATTCCACGTTTCGACACCCTCTCCCGTGAACCTTGTGCCACCTGACTCCTGTGACACAGCCGAATTTCACAACAAACCTGTGACATAGGACGGGTGTGCCTGAGGGGAAGGCTGGGAGAACCTTTCCATCTAGCGAAAAGCCAGCAGTGTCTAGACAAATCGGAAGGATCTGTTGGAACGCTAGACACACGACGATTCCTGATTGGCACCGGGCACAGCCGCGCTTACTGACCAGAGCCTGGTGTTGAGGACGCGACGGCCTCTGATTTCTCAAATGCTGCAAGCCTCACTGACCTCAGCGGCCAGCGCATCGCTTGCAAAACGTTGGAGCCTTTCCTTTTTACCTTTCGTACAGGCGGATTCCTGCGATAGTGCTCACACCTTTTTCGCAGAAGGTTGTCAGATGTTCCAGCACGAAACTGCGGCAAACAGGTCTGCTGAGCTGTGTGGGGTGCAAAACTGGAATCGCAGTTCGTCCAGCATCAGAGATTTTGGGCGACACCATGCTACATCGAGCTGCTAGTGCGCGATTTCAAACTCGGTAACAGGTCGCTGGGAACAGTGGGCTGAACGCCCGCACCATGCTCACTGCTCAGATCATGACGACAGAAAACCTCGCCGTGTCGGACCGGTCTCAAGTCGGCAATCGTCCGGCTCTTCACACCACGCCAACGGACTTTCTTCCTGGCTGCCCTGGAGCCTTCCCACACTGAGCAGCAGAAGCGACCGCGGCACGATGCCCACACACACACACACCATGCAGAGACGGGCGGGAGAACGCCGTTCGCCCAGCACCGTAACGCTCAACTTGCATGAGGTTCAGCCGGTGAGCATGTGCTCGCCCGCACCGCCTGTTTTCGAGTATCAGAATCCGGCGAAAAATAGAATGGATACTATGTGAAGTGGCAGCCACGTGCTTGGATGCTATTGACCACCGGTGAACAACCACGCGCTTCGTCAATGACAGCATTGCTCGTTGCGGTCTTCCGATGATGGAACAGACGGCTTGTTGCGTCTGGCGGTCTCGAACACACGACGTGGGCCTCTCTCACTTAGCGGTCGCCGATCCTTTTACCAAAAGGTGACTGTCCGAAAAGATCAGAAATGGAAAAGTGCCGCTGCGGCACAGACATCAGTGGTACTGCCGGGCAGTCACGCTCCGAACATTGGCACGCTTGTGTCGTACACGGTATACTTCAAATCATCGGTGCGATATTCCATGTTGACCAAGAGCTGTCGCATGAGAGTGTATGGATGTTCCTTTTTAGCTGCAGACTTACGCGTTCTATTCGTGTTTGATCATCGGTCTCGTATCTGTGATCCAGCCCTGGATTGCAGCTTCACGTTCAGTCGTATGCCGTATAGGGTTAAGCAGGGAAATCACCATGTAGAATGCTGACATAGCCGTGGAGTACTCAACGCCTCGGATAAACTAGAGCTGCGAGCACATGCTCGCTTCGAACAAGCCTTACAATGCATCGTGCAGTCCGAGCCCTGCAGAAACAGCCAGCCAATTGGCAAAATCTAACTGCAGAAATGATGCCAGGCGCAGCGAGTCGTCGTAATCATTTACACTAGAGTTTCTTCCTGCCTCAGGATCATCCCGGCATCGTACGCTGAAGGCATGTTTGCGTCCACTTATATCCAGTGCTTGCTCCATAGCGCCTTTTGTTCATCGGAGCCAGTAAACTTGCACTTCGGTTAGCATACAGTTCTACACACCACACCGGTGCAATTATGCGCCTCTAATCACGTTGTACAATACTTACCTCAAAGTCTACTGTGATAATCTCGTCAAACCCTTCCCCCAATTTTGGCGTGCGGTATCTTGACGCGAAGCTCGTAAATGCAAGCTTCGGTAGCATAGTCCGGTTCTCGGGATTGGTCTGAAAGCAGTCAATATGGACGATGCCAATACTCCATAAGCGAACAACGATAGAAGCCCGGGGGTCTTTCTCCGCAACGCCGTTGCGCTAGCTAGGAGCTCCATCGCGTGCGAAGGTAACTCGATCAGGCAGGCCAATCGCGACGGTACCTGAGCTAACGATTGGTGTTGAGAAACTTACCTGGGGACCAAGATTCAACGCGCGAACGGTATCGTTGTGCTCACACAACTTAGCCGGTGCAGTGAAGAGTACACAGCGAATAGGTATCCCATGCTTTCTCGCCAGGTTTACCCATACGGCACGTACATCTGGATCGGCATTCGTGTTATCTAGAAGCTTTTAGTATACATATTGACATGCAAAGTCGTGTCGACAGAGCGGGGTGCCGAAAAGAACGTACCAACCACTACACTTGTACCCTCTTCGATGAGAGCAGTGGCTGCTTTCACGCATTTCTCGCGCTGTTTCAAGATGTTACCCAGTGCGCCGAGACGTGGTACAACACGTGCTCCCATGCATGTACAGAGTCTGTAACTACTTACAGTCTTGAGAATGTCTTGGTTGATGCGGCTATATCCAAGCGGTTGCAAACGTTGCCAGTAGAACGAGGACTTGCCGGCACCAGGACTCCCGACGAGGAGAACAATATCCAATGCGTCAGTCTTCGTAATGGTGGGATCTACATCTCAAGTCAATGTCTAGACGCTCTGGAGGCAGCACTATGTTCCGTGTGGCTGCTGATCCTTCAACATACTTGCAGGTGTTGAGCTCCAAGCCAGCTTGTTCAAGAAAATGGTTGGATCGAACCCTCTCGTAAATGGCCTAGGATTTTCTTGCAGAAAGTATTCTTCCGGCGTGTGGAATAGTAAGCCTACGTTGGCTGCGAAATCCCTGGAACTACTTTAGCTCACTGTACTTCCATGTCATTATGCACGTCTCGGGATTGCAATATACCTGTCGACACATGAATGGTCCTTCACAGATCTACCAGCCACCGCCTCACGCCCACCAGCGTCGCCAACAAAAAAGGAGTTCTCTAGGTCAACAGACTCAGCACCTTCAAGGTCGTGGTCCTCCAGTAATTCCTGCCACATTCCCACTCGTGGCTTGCGGTACTCGTCGCGGCCTGTAGCTGCATACACGGTGATAGGCAGATCAAGCTGGCTAACCACGGATGAAACCTTGCTTTTGAAGTCCGCCAGTCGTTTCTGATCAGACTTGATAGTCTTTGGGTTTGACTTAAGACTGATGCCTCCTTGATTGCTCACCACTGCAAGAACGTATCTGCTCGATGTGGACAGATCAGCACAGACACTATCAGACACACATATTTGATGCCGCTCACCCTTCATTGTGGAGCTTCTTGAGTGCCGCTGGAACGCTGCTGTGCCACCACTTCCAGTCATTGGCATCGCGACCGAATTTGTTTCCAGATGCCGTCGTTACTAGTGTTGAGTCCTGCCATGCTAATGTTAGTAAAAGAGTGCACAGCAAATCATAGGCTTGCTGGTTGAGCTTTGCTTTGGACATACAAAATCAAAAGCTGCGACTTTCCGTTTGGTCCTGCTGGCAGGTGAAAGTGCTGTAGCTAGCATGTTGTGTCGCCCAATAAGAAGGCTGTCCTTGACGACTCGCCAAGTCATTTTCTCGGGCTCTTTCTTGGATACAGGTGTGAAGAAACTGGCAACTGCTTTGTCTGCACCATACGTCAGTCGGATTTGTGTACTTTTATGAGACTGTGGCTCACTAGTCGTGTGTGACTGCTGCCGCCTCTTTGCCGGAGGTGGAGAGACTTCGTTCTCGCTAGCACTTGGTCGTTTTCTCATCCCAGGTCTCTCAGACATGTCTTAGCTCTGCTGGGTGCAGTAATATCTAACAAAGGCGATACACTCACGTCGTGGTGCTAGCGTCGTGTTGACGGGGGTTTGTTTGGCTCTAGCAAAGCTGCTGCTGGTTTGCACTGCCCGAACAAACGCGAGACGCGTTGCCACGCTAGCACGTGCCTAATTCATTATGCAACGTCGCTGCTGTACTCAGAGACGACAAACACTGGAACTACCTGGATGAAATTACGATCTAATTCAACACCTAGTCCTTGAGGGACTGAGAATTTTGAGGTAAAGAAATACACAATATGTAACATTCACAGCTTCGACCCTGAAAGCAAATGCGAAATACAAGAGCAATCGCCCTGGCTGAATGCGGAGTTCCAGCTGCTGCTACAAATGTATAGCTTGCACGGCATAAGCTCTGGTGTTCTTTGGAATACCATTTGACTTCGCAGGCAGGGAGCCATGGGTGGCTTAGGGCTGAATGTTCGCAGCAGTCTCAATCCTGTACCAGTGTACCTGCATCGACTCGTCCCTGAAGCTAAACGTTACATAACCCCATACTAACGTTGTGCTCGACCCGACACAGAGGAATTTTGGTAAGTCGCACTACGCGTCTAAACTGTTCTTGTCCTACGTTCAATGGTGCAAGGCTGTTGAGTGCGCACTGTGAAGACTACGAGTAGCTTTTTTGAGTTCAGCGCGAACGTGTGTATACACTGCGCTTCGACCACCAAAGCTCTAGCTGTGGTGCACATACGCTTGCAAGACTAGCAGCGAACTGCAGAGAGGGATCTCAGTGGTTCTGTGGTTGGCCTTGAGCTTGTGCTTGCACCTGAGCCTTGGTGACAGCTCCTGGTGGTGGCCTGTATTTGACCCGTGTATCCATTGTGAGGCGGTCAGGTAATACCAGCTCCACACAACCCCTCATCTGTGTCTGGAATCTCTTGAGCTCGTCCACACCAGACTCCAAGACAGATGCATCTTTGAAGTCTTGCACTCGCACCTTTGCCTCGACTATGTAGGTACCGCTCTGATCCAGTAGCTGTAAAGCGTCGAAAGCTGGGGGGTTGACCTTGGGTTCTGTTTGTAGATTGCGAACGCCGGGTTCGTGCAGTATGCGGTGGAGGAAGATGATGACGTTGCCGTGGACGAAGCGGTGGCCTTCAATGTAATACTCGGTGACGAAACTGCACACTGGTCAGACATGCCAGTAGGGTGCAAGGGCAGCATTACCGGTTCGGTCCTGAAGTGGTCACGAAGGTATGGGGGTCTCCCCCAACGAGGTCAGTGGTGTTAGTGAAGCGTATCGACACCCCTCTGTCACCAGTATCTGGTATGTCCTCGAACAACGTCGACCATCGTGGCTTTTGGCCAGCTTCGAAATCGACATCAGCAGACAGCGTGTCACTTGCCTTGGTGTCAGTCTTGCCAAAGTCATCTCCTGACAGCCTCTGCACCAGGTGGGTATAGTAGAGCTGTGTAGGCGTGGTGGCCTGCTGCTTCTGCTTCACAGCAACGGCCTGAGTACCACCGCGCCGCAAGTGAGAGCCAGGCTCCTCAGGCTCGCGCTCAGGCTTGTAGATGATGCGTCTCTGGAGCACGCGGCGGGGCTGCATGGCAGCAACCCCCGCAAGAATCTTCAGGACCTGATCATGGCGTGCGGCCGACACTTGGCCATAGAGGAGCAACTCGTGCATTGAGATTTGGAGAGAGCTGGGGGGAAACGGCCGAGTTGGGCATTCGCGCACAAGGCAATCGATATGCAATTCCCGTGCGTCAATCGTGGGGTCGATAAGGAACGGCGGGCACGCTCAGCTGCAATTGGCGGGGAGAAGGGCACTTGCAGAGGCCAGGTGAAAATGGCAGGGCGGCTGCATGGAGCTATGGCCTGGATCGCTAGACACGCAACCACATATGGCAACAGAACGCGACAGAAGCACCGCAGACTGTGGAGCTCCGCACAACGGCATGTCTGTTTCGCGCTGTGCCGTGCAAAAACAGCTTAGAAATGGCCTCGCGCACGACAGCGAGTGTCAGTCGATGATGAGGCCATCTTGTCCGGGCGCACGCAGTGTGTGGAGAGGGCCGGAAGGTGCGAGGAAATGGCGTCTTCGGCGTTTAGCGCACCGCAGCTCGCGCCGCGAACGTGGATAATATTTATGCTGCTCCATCACCACCACCACCCGGCTCCCCTCCCTCAGCACCACCACAGCCCACACGCTCCCTTCACCTCCCACCCACGTCGCCCTGCTGCCATCTGCCTACGCACCTTGCTCGCCCACCATACCTTGGTAACCACTGCCTTTTCATCCTCTGCACAGCTCGGACTGCCGACCTCGGCTCGCATCAACCGCACACCTCAACCCATCCCACAATGAACGCAACCAAGATCCTCCAGGCTGGCCGCCAGCCCATGATCCGCTTCCTGGGCAAGCGCACTACTCCTTCCCGTACGTCGTGTCCTCCTATCCTGCTGCATCCGTTTCGCTGGCTAACGGCTGTCCGCAGAGGTCGACCACACTCCTCAGGCTCACCCAGCCTCCCCAACCCATTCGCTTCCTGAGTCGTTTGCATCCTACCGCCAGAAGGCACAGCAGCATGGCCCTCTGAACCAGTCCAGGGACTACTCCAGCGGCGTCGGCAGCACCCCCGGTTCGTCTCTCGGCCCTGTCGAGGCAGGCAACGGCTTCTTCTTTGACCGCTCTGAGCTTCCCGCACGCTTCCAGCGCATGTCCTGGTCTCAGGCTGAGATCGACGCCATCGAGTCTGGTGGCGCCAGCCAGTTTGCATAGATGAAGCAGCATGATGAGCGACCATGAAGACACGCCACGATGTGTTGGCATTATACATACGTTACACGCGCCAGAGCATGAATCAGTGAACATGAGCGAGAATGAGCGCTTGGGCGCGGTGGGACTTGGGCGAACGACTTGAACACAAAAGCGAACTGGACTGCAATTGCTTGCGTATTATACCCTTCAAGACGGACATCTGGGATGACGATTTGTGAGGAAAAGCTTTGGGCTGGGATTTGAAGCACTCTACAGCAGCATAGACTGCATATTCAACACTATCAATGCAACATCAATACAAAGATACACACATGTATGATTCTGCCTATGATGATTTCACATGCTACCACATGACGTGCTGTCTCGCGAATGTGTCTTTTCGGCAGCCTTCCCATATGTCGATTGACCGTCCATCGTGAGCTACGTAGTACGTCAGTACCACAGCTACCATTGGTACTTATATTCACCAAAGCAACATGCAATTGACTGCACTCCCTGCCACAACCTTTCCAACGACGTCGGAGGAAGACGGCTCCTCGGACGGGCGCATCCACCGATATCCAGTTCTCCGCCTACCGACCCCACGTGCAACTCGGCTCTTGCCGCCAACACACATCCAATTTCTATCAGTCAACACCTTTTCACATGCGCCCTTGCTCGGCTCTGCTTACACACCTGCAGACACGCTACACCTGGTGCATTTTCAATCCCACACTTAGGCATCTGTCACGTAAGAGGGAAAAAAAATCTGTGGGCTTCGTAGTCGAGTCTTGCTCAAACGGGAAGGTGGTGGTGTGCGGTTGGAGAAGGCTGTAAGTGGACTGCAAGGTGGAGCGTTTGTGTGCGCGCTGTTGAGGTCAACCAAATTCATTTTGAGCTCTGGAGAATACTCGGTCGAACAGACACGGACTTGGTCAGGCTGCTACATAGTTGCTATTGGAGTGTGTGCTGCGAGTCAGCCATTGACGGAGGAGCTCCTTCGTGCTATACGGTATCGTACGACAGCCGGCGGAGCAGGCGCAAAAGTCCTGCAGGGCTACATCGTGATGAGGGTGGTCGAACTACAACAGAGTGAAAAGAGACCTGGTAAGACAGATCTACCACAATTCAGCGCAACTACCGCAACATCTTCATGCAATACTTTTGATTGACACTCGGAGGCTTGTAAAGCTGCAAAATATGTTTCTGGTCACTCTAAGCTGACAAAGAGCGTCTTGTACACCCACAATATCACATTCACTTCGTTGTTCGTGTCACTAAGCCGCTGACTTCGTTCGACTCTGTCGCTCCTACCGTCTTCCCTGCCGATGGTTACTAGACGACATCAGCTTCTCACATTGTTAGTTCAAGAAAGAAAACCTCTGTCAGATTTTACTGTCCGTCTTGATCAAGTTGCTCCACGACACATCACCGTCAAAAGCAGCGTTTGCGCCATTATCCGGCACAGCTCGACTGCACAGTGCCAATGCTTGTACTTCGTTACATGCATCCGTGCCTCTCACAACATTTCATTCCGCCAATTTTCCTAGCCAACTGGACAATCACTCTCCCTTGCTTCGACACGATTCTCAACCACATTGACAGACTACCGGCCCTGTGAGAAGTCTAGTTTCGCCGCATTTGCCTGCCATACTCGCAGCTCTGATATAGGACAGCAGCAGTCTTCTCGACTTGAGACCCGATTAATCAGTTTCTTCCACTCAAAAAGAAAAGCTCGGAATAGGGCTTACAAGTGCAGGACATTGGAGCTGCGAGAACGGCTGCGCTGAGAATGGGGACGAGAAGGATGGAGAACTTTATGTTTAGAAGAAGTAGTGCTTCAACGACGTGAAAAGATGTATACGCACCCACTCGTGACTGAGATCCTATGCACCTCTATTTTCTGCCTGGTTTCTCTCACATGCATTCAGATGCACATCGCGGTTCAGAAGCAGATGGATACCTCGATTTGTGACCTTACTGAAGGAGAAATGTGCCTCGACACAGACTTTATCTTTACAGGTCACCAATACACAGGCTAGGCAAGGGACCTCTGTTCGAAGAGATAACATTACAAGTTTCGAACAATGAATGGTTAAAAGGTTGCTTGGATGGATAGTCAGACTGGCGAATGGGCCACTCAATGCAGTCAGACGTGATAGTAACTTTTAGGAAGGAGTCATCTTGCGAGCAACGCTGACCACTGTGGAAGACCTGACACCACCATACCATCTGGCTACCAAGATCAATCTTGAACGCTCCATTAGTGTGTGAAGTGGACGATATGTGTTCAATAGTTGCAACTAATCTGCACATGGTCGTTCACCACAATAGCAAAGAAGCTACACCGAGCATCCTACTCCACGGCTTGTTCAAACAAGCATCGCAAACAATGAATCAAGAAACAAATCAACAATACAGCACATACATCGTATCTCACCGCACGTAAACACATCCCAAAGCACAGCCTCACACCGCGCCACCCACACGGCCACCCACCGGTCCCAACTCTAGACTCGTTCGCACCGCACGCACTGTTGCTACTCTGAAACACGGCACGGCGAAACAGGCGATGGACAAACAAAGAAACCAAACAGGCAGCTTGGCCCAGAACGTGCAGAGCGAGAAGCTCCAGAGTCGGAGTCAGGAATACCCCTGCCAAGCTCGCCGACTCTTATGGCTGAAACCAAAACCAAAGCGAAGCACACATAGTATTAGGGAGAGAGAGAGGGTTTGCTGACATACACGCACCAACAAAACGATGATCTCGAATTCTTGGAGCCTGATAACAAAAGCAATAACACGGACGTCAGATTCGATTGAGCAGGAAAGATCCTGGCTGAGCGAGGAAAATTTTGTGATTTAGAAAACTCACAATGCGATTCATTGTGTCTGCGTAAGACGGTGGAGAAGAGTGACGTGATGTCGCTGGGATCGTCATCTACGAAGAAAGGCCGTGAGTCGGTGCCCCGTCAACGAGCGCTTGGACAAAGACCAGGTGCATGGGTGCAGTCTTTGCGGCTGAACTTGAGGAATGTGCATCGTTGGGAACGTGCGAGCACTGCCACAAACTTGGGGGAGTTAGCAGCTGATCGCAATCAATAAAAGCAACAATAAGAGCTGCAATGGGGTTTCGGGCGTGACTATTTTGGGTAATTGCGACTCGCAATGGCACAAGAATGGACATGCAAAAGGGGAAGTTTTGTTTAGAAGAAGAATTTTGATTTTCGTAGATCAAACGAATGAGGTAGCCTCTAGATCTCAGTGCCCAAAGTATATGGGTATCCAATCCATACACCAACCCTAGATAACATTGTGTACACGAAGAGAAGGAAAATGTAGTCAAAGAGAGACAAGAATGTGAGGATAGAACAGTCAGCTTCTATCAACCAGCATATCCCCATAAACATCATGGGATCTATGTGGTAAGAGCGACGTTCTGAGCGAACCAAAACCAGGCCTTGATGGCAGGATTCTTTGACTCCGGATGATGATCCGCCGGTTGCAAAACATGGGAAGGCATATCGTAACGTGTCGTGCAAAGCGCTGACCAGCCTGCGCTAGCGAATCTTGGGTATATTGATCATGTGTAGTCTTGCTACACCTGGCTAGCTGTGCTAAAGGCTGGCAAAGGAGGAAAGGGGACTGGAATGGGCGCTTAGGAAGCCTTGGACCAGGTGCCCTTGATGCGGGTGTCCTCGGTCATGCCAATGGCCTTCCAGGCGGCGCGAGAGAGGTCAATGTCGTCGCCAGTGCAGCCAGGGCACATGTCCATGATGGTAGCGGTGGCGGTCTTGCCGTTGGCCTCAATGGTGATCTTCTGTCCGCACCAGGGGTTGGTAGCGTCGCCGGTCTGGGCATCGTACGAAGAGACACCCCAGGCAGTCGAAGCAAGAGCAACGATCATGTCAGTGTCGGAGAGGGCCTTGCCGCAGGCGCCGTATCCACCCTGGGTGTCGTAGACAGTGACATCGCCAGAGTAGGAAGATCCGCCGGAGGAGGGAGGGGAAGCAGCGGCGCTGGAAGTAGCAGGGGCAGGAGCGGCAGAGGTGACAGGAGCGGGGGTATAGGCAGCCTCAGTGGTAGTGGTGGTTGGCTCGACTGGGGCAGGTGTTGCAGAAGTCTCAACAGGCGCAGGCGCAGGCGCGGAGGAGGAGACAACGACAACGGTGGAGGAGGCCGCGGCGGAAGAAGGCGAAGGAGTCTGGACGGGGGGCGTGTAGACGCTGGACGACTTCTTGACGGCAGAGGGCGTGTAGGCAGGGGTGTAGGCAGGAGTAGAAGTGGCAGCAGGCGTGGTGTCGGCGGCAACCGAGCTGGCGGGCTGCTCGTAGAAGTAGCCGCCAGCAGTGGTGGTGGCCTCGGCTACGGGCTCGTCGTCCCAGACGGTGGTGAAGACGACGACAGTCTCGTAGACAACCTTGGTCTCCTGAACAATGTCGCGCTTGAAGGGCGCAGCGGCGGCGAAGGAGCCGAAGAGGAGGGAAGCGAGAACCTGGGAGGACTTCATGTTGACGGTGGATAGTGTGCTTGGCAAGCGTGTTTTGCGAGTAGCAGTGGTGGATAGAGAGTGAGTCTGAGGTGAACCGGCTAGCAGTTCGGTGGAGAGAGTGGTGGTTGTGGTGGTGTCGTAATGACTGATAGAGATGCTGGATCTCTGTGAAGGAATGAATGCGGATGGAAAATGAAAGTGAACAAGTGCTAGACCTCAAGCCTGTAGAGAGTGGACAGAGCAGGAGGAGCAGGAGTCTTATAAGGAGGGAGGGTTTGTGTTGGGCGGTGGGGAGAGAGAAAGAAAGAAAGCGCGACGCAGCGGCAGTGGAGCGAGCGCAAGAGCATTACCACCTACTAGCCACCTAGAGGCTAGAGCAACTTGTGGGCTGGATGTGGACGGTGCCTAGCGCGGCCGACCCCTGGCAACCTGGCAACGCAGCGCTCGCATCCTCCGCTCGCTTTCACCCATGTCGCCTAGCAGCTTAGCACCCACGGCGCCATGCTGGGCGCCCCCCGTCCAACGTGGCCGCGCTGCACATCGACGCCGTCGGCCCGGTTGCGCGTGAAGGAACGGCGCCGCTGCCTTGGTCAGACTCAGACTCAACAGCAGCGCTGGCGCCGTCACGCACCGTCGCGCTCGAGACTGCGCGTGCGCCCGCTGCTTTACCGGTGCGGCAGATGGTGCCTGGCACATGGCACATGGCAAATGGCAAATGGCACGTCTCTCAAATTCACATCTACACGTCGCTGCGAGAGGGTTGTCTTTGTTTCCTCGTCGCTGTGCCCACAGGCGCACGCTCAGGCTGCCGCCCAATGTGGACAAGCAGCCAGGCACCGCGCAAGCTGACCTGTCTCATGTTACCGCAAGGGGCATCTTGCCGGCCGAGAGCCGACGAATCGCTGCGCGGCGCTGCACTGATCGTCAGGAACGCTCAATGTTGCGCCCTGCCCTGCCAGGGGGATGGCTGGAAGCTGAGCGAAACGCACAGCGAAACAGGCCAGAAACGGACTGTCTGCGCCTCGCCCTCTACCTGCCTGATCCAGGTGCAGGCGCAAACTGTCACCACGTCCAGCTTGACACTGCGCCGAACACGCGCTTCTCCCAATGTCGTGATCTGCGAGTTTAGAGCAGCGCAATCGTCAAAGCTGGTCCGCCACTCACGTCGCTTGGAGCCGTGGGCATTCAAAAATCTGCTGCCACAGCCGTCCAATTGGCTCTCCGGCGCTCCACTGCTGCCAGCGTCAGCCAAAACCTGCTGTGCGCCGACTCGCGACGTAGTGCATGTAGGGCAGCAAGTCCAGCGTCAATGTGACAACACTGTGACCGGCTGTCTCACTGCAACTCGTTCGCTTGTCGATGCAGTCCACTGTTCCGCACCCCCACAGCTTTCTGGACTCTCTTCATCGCATCACCAAAAGCGCTCACCAATGCGCAGGAAATTACTTGTGGGCCTACTGCACCTGGGGCGTTTTCCTACTGGCACGGCAGCCTTCCGCGCGGCAGGGCATGCTCAGAGTTTGCGCTCTCTGCTTATCCACTTATCGATACCGATAGCTATCCATCTCCACACCCGTCACGTCGGACCTATCGTGGCTGCAGAAGACCATTCTGCCGTAGTTCTGGGCAAGAGCAGAGATTTCTTTGTTGCGTCGTTGTGCATGTCCTGGTTTGCCCTCCGCCTCGAGGCCGCGGGCTCTCGACAGCGAAGCTAGGTTATTGTGCTGCCAGCTAGAGAACGTTGACACAACTCCACGGTACCGCCAAAGCATCCAGGCGGGGTAGACGTGCTCGCAAGCCAACACTTGACTGGAGGCCCTTCGCTGGCGAAAGACGGCAAGGTCGTGGAACACGATTCTAGACGTTCTATCGCTGGACTACATCGTGTTCCACGGTCCGGCACTCGTTAGCGATCAGCCCTTCTGCCAGTCATCATGCATTCCACTCCCAACCTCCCCGACACTTGCCGAAGTGACTGACAAAAACTCGTCGGTTGTCGCATATGCGAGGAAACATCTGTCAAGCTGCCATGTCTAGACACGCACGTATCGGCGTATGGCGTAGCCGAAAGTCGGACATCGATACGTTGTGACCTCCAGATAACATCACGTCACTACGGGTGTGCATGTATCATCGTACTCAAGATGCCGTCACACACTGCAACCATGAGGCCATGTGAAGTGCTTGCTGCAAACGGATCTACCATCGACATGCTGCTCCTCTGTAGATCAGTGCTCTGTCACTAGGAACAAGTGACTCAAGTGTCTGCCTACAAACAATCTCCATCTGCCTCGGGTATCTTACTTGCAGAAAGCCTAGCTAGGCCTTCCTAATATGGTGGGATACTAGGGAACCTGAAAACGAGGTGTGGTAGAGCAACATTAGCAGTACAACCACTCGGCGATCAAGAAACACATCCAATCAACCATCGAGGTGTGAGACCAAGTTTCAGGTTCACGCCAGCGCACATGGTTATGGGCATTACGCGAGACCGTGTGGTCCATCAGAATGACGGCTTACTATCTCCACTACAGCTCCAAAGGTAATGTACAACGCTGGCTGTGTTAGATACAGTGCTTTTTCTATGGCTTCTTGGTTATTTCATTAGTCTCACGTCTTGTCGTCTTGCATACAACATCACCATCTTATCAGCTGCAACCTCTCGTTATTGCTGCGGTTCTTTCAAAAGCTTTGTTACTCTTCTGACAAGACATCTTCACTTGGCTTCTGACGAAGGAGGTAGCTATAGAGTGCTCAAATCTTTACTGACAGGTGACCGAAACCATCGTCTACACAAACCCATGAGTCTGTAGAAAGGGACGGCAGTACCAATTACGCAAAAGCTTTGTTACTTCTACCAGTAAGTGTTACAGACTTACAGAGGTATCACGGTTTGATGAGCGTACGTTATGCGATAGTATCAGATCAAGCGGCATATTGATGAGGACACTCGAGAAACTACCGTGATTGACGAACACTTTCAGCGACATTGTACAACCAAGTTTTCCGAGGTGGTGGGCGAGCTATGCTGAGCTTCAGATGGCTGGAGGTAGAATGTCGTCGGAGTAAAGTCCGCATTGCACGTCGCCCAGCCAATTCATACCTGCCAGCCATGCTAAAGCAACCAGAGGTTCGAATCGTGAGATCGCTGTAATTGCATTGAGAAGTCATGCTATGAAGAGGGGGAAGCCGAAAGGGCCATCTGAGTCTGAGGTATGCGAAGGCCTAACTTGCCTTTTGTCACCATCAAAATGAGCTCCTTTTCGCTCTGCAAACGTGCTACTTCTCGTACATCAACACATGTATATCTATACTGTTTGTTTGGTAAGCTTTCACAACAAGATATGGTTCAGGTCGAGTCAGCTTGTCATTGACCTTGTGATGCGTTAGGGTTCGTGAGGGGTACAGAGTGGACTGACCAACAACAGTACTTTCCTCCTACTCACATTCCAGGAAACCAAAGAACGCAGAAAAATTCTCACAGACGTCAGTACACATCCAGACCAAGGGTTTCCCCTTCCTAATCGGTATCGAACGGTAACAATGTTGTACTGACGTCGTCTTGATTGTCAGCTGGAGAGAGGACATAAGTATTGACTCGCCTTGCATAGATCCTTGAACTGAAATCAGTCTCCCTTTAGCACTATATTGTTTTTTCTTCGTCATGGTCTGCAATCTCTTCACGGCCGCTTTGCTGGCTGGTGTTGCTATTGGTGCTCCTCAAAATACGAATCCAAAAGGGTATCCATTCGTGGATCCCTTGTCCGACTACAAGCCCCCACCCAACCCCTACAACCTTAACGGCGCCTTCATCGACTGGAGGACCTACAAATCTAACGGAGTCAATCTTGGCAGTTGGCTTGAGAAGGAGAAGACCCATGACCCTATCTGGTGGGACAGCGTAGGAGGTGTGAATGCCTCAGATGAGTGGGTGAGTTCCCAACCATGTACAAAGATTTAGCAAGTCACTAACAAGACGAAAGACCTTGTGTGAAACTCTCGGCAAGCAGTGTGGACCAGTCCTTGAGGCTCGTTACGGCAGTTTTCTGAACTACTCTACTATCGATACCCTTGCCAGTGTTGGTGTTAACACGCTCCGTATTCCCTTGACCTACGCAGCCTGGGTCAAGGTTCCCGGGTCTCAGTTGCACTCTGGAAACCAAGTGCAATTCCTCGACCGCATTGTCACCTATGCGGTGCAGCGCTATAACATGCATATCATCATTGGACTCCATTCCCTCCCCGGTGGTGTCAACTCCCTCGACATTGGCGAAGCCCTATTCCACGACGACTGGTTCTACAACGAAACCAACCTGGCCTACTCGTGGCAAGCCGTTGATCGCGTCCTCGACTACGTCAAAGCGTCGCCCCTTGGCCTTAACAAGTTCACCATCAGCCCCATCAACGAAGCCTCAGACACCAATCTCGTCGGCTTCGGTACCTCAGCAGGTCTGACAGATAACGGCGTTGCCTGGGTCAACAGGTACCTGTACGGTGTGCTGGACCGCATCAGGAAAGTCGACTCTCGTATTCCTATGATGATCCAGGACAACTTCAAGGGCGCCGACTTCTGGACTCCCTACTACAACACTACTGACAATGTCGTTCTCGACTCACACGTATACTACTTCGCCGCTGCTGGAACCTACGCCAACTACGTGAACGGGGCAGTCTGTGGCCAGGCACAGTATATCGCCAACCAGACCAAGTTCCCCAACTTCATTGGTGAGTGGTCGCTGCAGACCATGTACAACAATACGCTTGCGGACAGGCAGAGCATCTTCAATACTGAGAGGTACGCGTGGAGCGAGTACGTGAACGGTGGCGCGTTCTGGACGGCTGTGAGTTACAGCACGACTCCCGTTGATGGCGAGGGTACACAGAGGGAGTACTGGAGTTACATCGATCTGATTAGGGAGGGCGTTGCCAAGAGCCCGATACCTGGCGCAACTTACTGTTAGACGCCGCTGTTCGTGCTGGAAGGCAGAGGTAGGAACGGGGTAGGAGGAGGTGGTTTGTGGTAGTGAAGGGGTGTCTACTTCTTTGATAATGCAGTGTGCTTGTATAAACGCCTAATTTCTCAAGCTTTCTGCATCCGTCATGAGTCTCTACATCCGAGAGGAACACGTTAGTTTGAAATATTGTATCTGATGTACGCATGTCTCTTAAAGTATCGCTTGCAACGTTCTGAACTACACGAAGTGTATATTGCCTGTGATAGGTAGGGTCTTTCGAGTTATGGACCCAGAGGTAGTGGCTTCCTCAACGCGTAGAAGAATGCCGTTCCATCCAAATAATTGGGCAGCGTTCGAAGCGCTGACGCACCAGAAAAGAAACACGTAAGAGCTGCTGACTAGAGACAGGCAGCGACTCGAGAGGACGTTAAAGACAGTTTCTATATCTTGCCTCTAACAAAAAATAAGCAAGAAGGCGTGTCGGAGCAGCATGGCACTGCGTTCATGGTATGGTATCGAGTAGTCCTCAACGAAAAAACAGGAAAGAGCACGACCGTGTAAGCGTTGAATTTGGTCTATTTTAGTTCGGTCTCACTGCGTGGTACTTTGTGAGGTCTTCTTCTCTTGTAACCTGACTAATCTTTCCTACCTACCGTTCGATAGCATTTGCGTACATGGCCGTACCTTCCCCTCATCGCACTTTAGGCAAGGGGCACGTCTCATGTTCGAGAAAGAGTTGAAGACTGCTACGTGAACCACTTATTTATTTCCATTTCTGGGAGAGTCTTGCATTGTTTTTGTCAAAAGACAGTACTCTACAAACTAATGTCCTCCGATCGGTAGTGGTCGGCAACGATACGGTACAGGTAAGAAGGCGCATGCCCGCCACTAGTCTATGTCAGCACGTGTCTCTGCTTCAATAGTATGAGAGAAACTTACAGGTTCGTGATGTAGAGATCCACAAGATCTGCAGGAACGTAGTCGTACAGCGGATTCTCCACGTCAACCTTGTCCACGAAGTCGCCATCTTCGTAGGGTACAACACCTCCAGCGTCGCCGTGCTCAATGAGTTCATCGATATCGAATGGGTATACTGGACTAAGCTTGTACACACCGCTAAGGACTACAACTGGTGTCTGATGCTCCTTCGCTGCCTTTGCAATCATGTGCGCTCCTGCTGCTGCTACAAGGCTGCCGTTTGCAAGAACCGTGTGTGTAGCCAGAATAACCTTGTTAACGCGAGACATGATGGCAAAGACATGCGAGTCTGGGATGACATAAACTTGGATGCCAGCTTCGGTGAGTGGCTTCCACTTGTCGTCTTCGTCGTCTTCGTCGGCGTGTGACTCGCGCTTCTTTCCTGTAAGAAGGACACCATGGGTGGCTGTGTGGTCGTGAGGATATGTCTCGGCGTGTACGACTGTGAACTTTCGCTTCCGTGCGGCATACATGAGAAACTTCTGTACTGTTGTTGAGGCTGTGTGGGTGAGGATGATCTCGTTTGCGTGAATGTGCTCGAGCGCAACTTCCGCAATTTGCTTGTCTGATGTCTCCAGCTCGTCTTGCAGCTCTCTTATGCCTTCCATGACTTCACCCTTCAAGTCGAGGTTAGTCTGCCCTCTGCTCAGATCCCCAAGACGTTCCAGGTTGTGCTGCGTAAGGGTAGTCCTGCCATTGGGCGACTGAGCACCCGTTGGCGTGCTTACAGCTGAAGGTGTGTCGATTGGCTGAGAGAACAGGCCAAAGAGAGAGTTCACCAGCGGTCCAGCGGAAGGCGGCGCATACGATGTGTGCGAAGTGAGCAAGGGTGGTCGTCTCGAAAGCTCGCCAGAATCTGACATGTTTCCGTCGTATACGCCTACATGCATAGGCTCAGCCACGGCGTGCTTCAGCGGACTGAAGGTTGACATGCTTGAGGCAAGGGTCGGTCGGTGGAGCGAATCATTCTGTGGCACTGGTGTTGGTGCCTCACTGCCGGTTGGTGTTTGGCCGTCGGTGTGCTCGTCGACAACCTCACGCACCAAGCCCAAGACGCGTCGGACGATGTTGCCCACCACAACCTCACGCGGCTGTGCTGAGGTCAAACGCCTGCCCACCTGTCGTATGCGCTCCACAAGCTTCGCAGCATCTCGCCCCTTGAATTCGCCCACCACGCGCAGAAGAAGCGCAGTTGTCGCAATGGCGCATGGTCTCGAGTTTCGAATTTGCCGTCGTTTGAGAAGTCTGGCGGCGTCAGTTCTGGAGCGCGCTCAAATTTTGGCTGGTAACTTTACGATATGAGGTGTTCTACAGAGGGATCTACTGGGGTCGTCTTGAGCGACTTGAGGAAAGTTGAAAGGCCTGGCGCCTGTATCACGGTCGACTGAGCCATTGTGTGGAGTCTGGCGCGCGCGTGCCTCGCGGACGGTGTTGATGTCTATAAGTAGGGTACGGCTATACGGGCACGCGGGGTGGAGGGGCAACCTTTCTTCTTCGTGCGCGCAGTTGATGTAGCTTTTCTTCAAAAGATAGCCGTTCGGTATGCTATACAAGGGACTTTACGCGCTCCTAAGCTTCTCGTAGCTGAGAGCAATGTGGTGTGTGTCGTCGCAAATTATTCGGAGTTGTCAGTGTGTATGACTGTCTAGCATGCCGAAAATAATGATGTACCGGGAAACAGCCAATCAAATTCACAGGATTGCATTTGCCTTGCCACGCAACGTCCAGTAGATTGTGTTTACTGGAAATTGCAGGGGATGCAGAGAGTATGTACGGATATCATTCTGTTCATCTAATTACCTGCGGCTAAGCGTTGTGGCTGACATACTGCTGCTCGAGTCGCTTCCCTAACAGCGAGTGACGTTTTCAGCCTGCTAGCGTGCCGGGGCCGTGACAATCGTCCGAACCACTCCACAGCTCCGCCATCAAACAAGCACACGTCGCCCTGCCGCTGGCCCTCAGGGTCTTCCTCTCCTTGACGTGATAACCACTGCATCGACCGTAGACCTTTCCCATCTGTGTGCCTCCCGGTTGCGTGGAAGCTGCGTTCCTGCCAACCACAACATAAGCACCAGCCTCCCAGCAAACAGACGTGCCGGTTACCCCACACTCCGGTCTTCTCGTACACCGTACACGGACACGTCGGTTATACGCATACAATCTGTGCATTGCATGGCCGAGGCCAGAGTATGAACTCACTGAATGCCCTCGCGAACATTGGTACACCGCCGCCAAGTCCAGCTCGATCGCGAACCGGGTCCGAGAGCAACTTGCTCCAAGCGCAACCTCGGTCCAGCTTGTCGCAACCTCCCAATAATGCGAGCGCAAATATAGCATCACTCGACGAGAAGCTGGAGGGCACCATGGGTTCAGGGAGAGTGGGGGGAGGTGACTCCTCTTCTGCCAATGCGCCTGCATCCGAACACGACGAGAAGTCGCCGCTGCTCACTCACTCAAATGGTCCCTTTGAACAGACCAAGCCAAAGAAACGATGGCTGTATCCGAAGCGACTCTTGGATGGGGTTGTTGGAGGGGTTGCAGTGCTACTAAGCCCCATTGTCTACACGGGCCAGTACCTGGTCGCATGCTTCTACTACGAGGAGGATGGGCATTTCTCCCTAGCTGCTCCTATATACCACATGACACGAGCCATCAGAGGCCCGCGCCGAAAGAAAACCACCTCGAAGACGATGCGCTCATCCGCTTCCTCCGATAGCAACGAAAAGGGGAAGCGCACAAGTAGACGCTTGAGTGTCACACAGTCTCAGACAAGAAAGCTGACTCGACGGTCTCCTTCGGTAGCTTCAACATCTACAGCCATCACTTCTGATTCCGAGATTGAAAGCGAGCGACCGCGCACACGCGACGATGAAGTCGACTTTCCATCACGCCACACCCGCTCGAGGTCCAATGCTTCGTCAGCTGGCGAAGAGATTGCCCCAGCAAAGCGATCCATTCGAATTAAGCTGCACAACGAAGATGCACTGAGACAACGCAAGGCGGCGAAGAAGGCCGGTGCTTCAGGGCAGGTGTCGGCAGAAGCAGCAGCAGCGCTGAAGTCACCAACTGGTCCCATGACAGCAGCTGCGAAGCACAAGTTTCCACGCGCGCCGCAACCTCCCCGTCCCCTAGTACCTCGACGTCAGCCATCCTACTCAGCCAAGGGAGCGTCTGCTGTTGGGCCGCATCAGAAAACCCTCATCCTCGACCTCGACGAAACGCTGATCCACAGTATGGCGAAAGGTGGTCGCTTCCAGACCGGCCACATGGTGGAGGTGAAATTGCAGGCCTCGGTTGGAGCAGGTGGGCAGATTATCGGCCCTCAGGTGCCTATTCTATACTATGTTCACAAACGACCGTTCTGTGACGAGTTCCTGAAGAAGGCATGTAGAGCAGATGGTTGTTCTACTAGCACATGACTGACAGCCTGTACAGATCTCGAAATGGTACAACTTAATTATATTTACCGCTTCCGTTCAAGAATACGCCGATCCTGTCATCGACTGGTTGGAGGTCGAGCGTAAGTACTTTGCTGGCCGATACTATCGTCAGCACTGCACATTCCGCAATGGCGCATACATTAAGGATCTCGCTCAAGTTGAGCCTGATCTCAGCAAAGTCATGATTCTGGATAACAGTCCCATGAGCTACATTTTCCACGAAGGTGAGTCTTTGTTGTGCATTCGACATGACAAGAAGCAATACTGATAGTTGCACAGACAACGCCATTCCTATCGAAGGCTGGATTAGCGACCCGACAGATTACGAACTGCTGCACCTGATTCCTCTGTTGGAAGGTCTGCAGTACGTTACTGATGTGCGCGCGCTGCTTGCCTTGCGACAGGGGATGCCGTCGTCGGCGTGATGAATAAGCTGCATACACGACTGAGCGTTCATGTACTACGCATTTAATATTGTATAATAAGAGCGGCTGTACCCGGCAGTTGGTGACAGAGGAGATACCCAAAGACGTTGTTCCTTCGCAGATCATCCAGTACTTGCTTGTGCACTATATGAGCGTTTGTGCATGTGTAAGTCGATGAGATTGACCGATACTGCTCATTACAGTAGACCCAAGTGCACTTGGTGTCAAGCCGAACGATTGCGGATATCTCTACATTACTCAGGTGATGCTGGGTGCAGTGTTTACACTCGCAGTCTCCGCAGTCCCATCCTCACTCCTCCCCCATATCTCATTGCTCTCATTCTCCACACCCCTCATGGCCTTTGCCACCTCTTCTAATCGTACGACCACCTCTTGCACGCCCTTGTTCACCTTTTCAAAGTATCGATCGTTCTCTTCTCTCCGCTTCCTGCTCAGTTCGATGTCCTTCTCTGTCTCTTCTTCCAGCTTGATTCTGTCAAACAGCTTGTCTCCCTTCCCAGCATTAGACCCACCTCTTGGCCTCGTGAGATTGTTCGGCGGCGCCATTGATCCAACATCAGACACCTTGCGCTGCTGCTCAGCCGTTGACCCATCGTCCTCTGAGCGCGCCCAAGCTTTGGCGAGTTCAATCTGAGCTTTGCGCAACTCGTCTAGTGCGCGTGAATGCTCGGAGCCAAAGACTGTCATTCCAGGCCCTTTGATGGCACTCAGCTCAACCTCCTCGAGTGTGTTCTGCATCTCGGCCCATATCGCTTCAGCACGAGATGAGGCCTCGGCGTCAGCAGCCTGGTTTTGCTGGCGCTGGCGTCTGACGAAGGGAGCAGCTCCTGAAGAGTTCGAGTTGATGAGGCTGAGCTGGTCGCCATCGTACGGGTCGGTCGTGGGTGGCAGAGGCCGCTTCGTGTCTGGCGAGAGGAGGGACCGCTGGCGGACTAGGGGAGTTTTGGTGGGGCTTCTGGCCTCTGCACCTGGTTGCAGCAAGGAGGTATTGGAGGCATTGTGCGATGGCGGACCGACGAAGAGTGCAGGAGCAGGGAGGCGGTTGGTCTGCACTTTGGTGGCTTTGTTGCTACTGGCAGCCATGATGCTGAGGTGTGGTCGAGTTGTGGGGACAGGTAGGTATTGCAGGTGTCGAGTCGCTGCTTCAGCAACCGGACACAGTCAGAGTCAATCACATTGGTGCATGCGCGTAGCTTGTCTTGTTTTTTTTCCCCCCGAGACACAATCTACGATGTTGTTCGACATGTCGGGTTGGTCGTGCTGATGTTGATGCCGGTGGCCCCTGCGCAGACTAGTCCACACCCAGCTTAGTTCTTGGCGGCGCACACTGGAGAATCAAGCGAAGGGCAACCATTTTCAACACTTCGCCGTTCGCCAGCCTACTAACTTCACGTCCCCAGCAATCCCACGTCAACACCGCAAACATGGGTAAAGGTACGCAGCACGCCCTCTCGATTGCCTCGAATCTCCCCTCTCGCCAACGACACTCTCGACGCTCGCCCGCCACACATACCCTCTGCATAGGACGCATGCTCACAATGTACTGCAGGAAAGCCAAGAGGTCTCAACGCCGCGCGCAAGCTGCGCAACCACCGCCGTGAGGAGCGCTGGGCCGATCTGTCCTTCAAGAAGCGTCTTTTGGGAACCGCCTTCAAGTCCTCGCCATTCGGTGGATCCTCCCACGCCAAGGGCATTGTCCTCGAGAAGGTCGGTGTTGAGGCCAAGCAGCCCAACTCTGCCATCCGAAAGTGTGTCCGTGTCCAGTTGATCAAGAACGGAAAGAAGGTCACTGCTTTCGGTACGTAACCCTGAACGACGAGCAGAGCCACTGCGGGGACCAGTCACGGTCTCTCGAGATGAAACAGAGGGATGAATGAGAGAATATTGGTCCCCGTGGTGGCAATCGTTAGCGTGGAAAGCATCGAGCATTGGCTAACAGAGACACGCAGTCCCCAACGACGGTTGCTTGAACTTTGTCGACGAGAACGACGAAGTGCTCCTCGCCGGTTTCGGTCGCAAGGGCAAGGCCAAGGGTGATATTCCCGGTGTCCGTTTCAAGGTCGTCAAGGTCTCTGGTGTTGGACTGTCTGCTCTGTGGAAGGAGAAGAAGGAGAAGCCCAGGTCGTAAACGGCTCGCGTTACTTTGCCGAAACTACTGCAGTTGCGGGGAAGGAGAGACACGAGTACGAACGTTGCAGCAGCGAAAGCCCCTCCCGCCTCTATGAAAGGAATGATGCAAGGCCAGCGGATCATTTAAAGGGGGAAAGGATTACCGGAGTCTTTACATTGGGGAATATTCTGTGCTTTCACTCGGCATATGAAAAGTCATGACCGGCTTGGGGGTTAGATAGAAAATCTGACCATTTGAGCGCCCAGACGTGTTTTTGATGGTGGTGGTGGTGATGATGATGATGATGATGATGATGATGATGGTGATGTTGTTAGTGATGAAGATGATGGAATGACTTAATGTCCAACTAATATCTAACCAATATCTAACTAATGTGTTATTGTAGTTAACTGTATAACATGCCATCGCTATAAATGCTTCATGTTGATGAGTTGAAGTAGAAAAAACGCCAACCATGCATATACACAACCCCAATGAAGCCAGGGTATCACAACAAACGCCATTCTATGCTTTCCCTCTTTATCCAATCTTCATCTTTCTACTTGGAAAACAGGCCATTGAACGTCTCTTCCAAGCCAGTGTCCTTCATGGTACCATAGTAATCGTACTTCAGCTTTGGACTCGCAAACAGCTCAGCATCGCGCTTGACGTTCTTGGGGACGCCAAAACCCTCGAGTCCTTTCCCAGTTGCACTGTTTTCTGCGTTGGTGTCCTCTGCAACGCTGTTGGCGTTTTGGGTCTGGCTTCTCGTCTTGCGCTCCGTTTTGAAGAAATTGGGCGTCGTTTCTTTCAGTGGCGGCGCCCAGACGCCCGGTTTCCAGGGGTCGAGCGTGGCTTGTAAGGGTGCTTTGGGGGCAGCGGGGACTTTGTGGCGGAAGGGGTTCGGGTCGGGTTTGGCGAATAGGCTTACGGGTTCCAGCTTTCTCTGCAACGAGGGGCTGGCAGGCTGCATGGGGCTCCGTACGGTGAATTGTGGGGGGAGGATTTCTGGGGCAGAAG